>OZ037771.1:6195689-6485689 GCA_964035545.1 Bugula neritina
TTGCTCAGGTATGCTCTATAATCTATATACTCTGTAATCTGTATGCAGGTTCAGGGCATGCCTATTACGTGATAATATTAGCTATTATGAAGAAACTTTCTTATGTCAGGAAATTATAGAATACAAAGTCAGTATTCCATATATAAAAACCACTCGAAAGATGTTATAGCTGCTAAGCCAATAAGGAATTAACTTTCAATGACAAAAGTCAATGTGTGATTGCCTTCGTAGCTACGGCTTTAATGATTGGAAATGATTGTATGTATTCACATATTAGCTCTATCTATCCTGTTCTACTGAAACCTTAACACTGCAGCTTTAGCACATATAAATGATCTAAGGAAACGTTCACAAGAAGGGAATGTAACTTTCCATCTAATGACAAGTTGGTACAACCCACCTCTCACTATACACTATTCTCTGTAAACCCTCAGTCTCCAGGCCCCAGCCTCGTTTCACTTGACAAGTTGTATCTCCAGGGGCGCATCGAGGGTTATCCTCCAAACAAGCTTCTTCATCAGTGACCAAGTCTATTCCCGTGAGATCATCAGCACATTGGCACTCGTAGCTATAAACAAGTCATAGCAATATTATATATTATAAAAACATCTTACGGATGGTAGGTCTCTCTCAGTCGATTCTACCAAGGATTACACTCTATGATTGGGTTGAACAGCGGCACCTCTGTATGTGTAGAGTGTAGACCAATGCATGATCACATATAATATCCTATATATTTACAACATAGATTACAGTACATGTCATATATAACACTACATGCAATATATCAGGGTTGAGGTCAATTACATGTGAATGTAATTAATTACAATTACATGAAAATTTGTCAATTACAATTACAATTATAATATCAGTTGAGAAGTAATGTATTTAATTACAATTACAATTACTTTTGTTCTCACAAGGGATAAATAGAAGTTATGCAATCTCACTTCCAGGGTCCAATTACCAGGGCCAATTTTGACAGTGGAAAGCCCCCTTTGTGCTCAATAGTGATACTATACTACATTGACTTAATCTGAACTTGTTATTTAACAGTAGGCATGGTAGGAAAAGCATGGCATGTTTAAGATTTAAAAGTTTGAAGTAATTAACATGTAATTATAAAGTAATTGTAAAAATCAAGTATAATTATAAAGTAATTGTAAAAATCAAGTACATTAGATATGTAATTAATTACAATTACAACTACAATTACATTTTTATGCATCAATTACAAATTACATTCAATTGCTTGAAAAAAGTAATTAATTACAACCAACTACAGTTACAAATTACAATTGCCCCAACCCTGCAATATACATATGCTACATGTAGTAAATAAATATGTGTGCACTCCACAATGTTATATAAATATTATAATTTTGTGTGAGTACAGTAATACATATACTGCGCTATAGATATCATAGTAGTATATTTAAGTATTATTAAGATATCAGATTTACCATGGTGATGGAAAAACTTCAAACTAGAAATATTGTCATTTTAAATCATACAGCACGAGACAAATAGAAGTATGTCATGCGTACTTACTTTGATGTAGATGCACATGTAATACTTATTGTTGTGTAGATGTACATGTAATACTTATTGTTGTGTAGATGTACATGTGGCACTTACTGTGAAGTAGATACATATGTTGCATAATTATGACTCTCGCGCTGACACGCTACCATACAGATTCTACTTGTCGCAGGAACGGGTATCTGCAGAGTAAAAGGAAGAGTTGTCTCAGACACACAGCCCTTCACCGCCACGTCTCCAGCACCAGCAGAGTGACTGTTTCCGGTTGTCGGAGATCCTGCAGAAACCAAGAGCATCTCTTAGGATGGCAAGTTGCCAGCTCCCACCATACTTTGCTAGAGATATGGCAACTAAAAGAGCTAGTTCAACTAGTACCCCTCAGACACACTTTGCCGTAATGTCAATAGCAACGTAAAATGTCAGCCATTCTTAGAAATGTCCGAGCTTTCTGTACGGCGTTGCGGCACGTCAGGATCAAGCACTGCCTGATTAAAAAAATTAATCGGGCTCCTATTGGACAGTAAGATGTTTACATCAACTCATTGAATATAAATGTCCAAGGAGGTGGCATAGATCTTACCCAATACCGGACATTAAGAATTTCAACCCGGACACGTTGAAAATGGATGACATTTGATGGTACCGTCAAAGCAACGGCAAAGTGTGAATCCGGCCATAGAGAGCATACCTTTCAGCTGAAATATGGCTATAGTGTTGTGTCCACCACACGTTTGTTCACTATCATCAGAACAGTGAGTGCTGCATCCGCCATCTTCTACTTTAGGGTACAAGCCGTAATCGTCATCACAGTAGCATTCGTCACTGTTAGCAAATAGGAATACAGTCAACATGAGGGTAGCGAATAGGAATACAGTTGGCATGGGATCAACGTATAGTAATAGCAATAGTAATATGCAAATCAGTAATATGTTAATCCTAGCTTATCAGTGTGCTAGCAATGGGGTAGCATGGGGCTAGTAGTGCTTTAGCAATACGTTAGTATTGAGTTCGCAATGCATTGGCATTGTGGTAGCTTTGTATTAGCAGTGTGTTGGTATTATAATAGCGCTGAGTCAACGCTATGATATCAATATTTCAAAGTTAGGGAAATATTAAGTTGACTTCCAGCTGGTGGGTGTGTTTACTTACACTTTCCAGTACTTCGGCCATCCAGTAAGTAAAGTATTTGCTTCAGTTTTCATGTATATGGTCTCAGCTCTGTATGTAGTCCAATGTCTATGTAGTCTCGTGTCTATGTAGTCCCATGTCCATGTAGTGTCATGTCTATGTAGTTCCATGTCTATGTAGTCTTATGTCTATGTAGTCTCATGTCTATGTAGTCTCATGTCTATGTAGTCTCATGTCTATGTAGTCTCATGTCTATGTAGTCTCATGTCTATGTAGTCTCATGTCTATGTAGTCTCATGTCTATGTAGTCTTATGTCTATGTAGTCTCATGTCTATGTAGTCTTATGTCTATGTAGTCTTATGTCTATGTAGTCTTATGTCTATGTAGTCTCATGTCTATGTAGTCTAAGCTCTACCTAATGACTGCACACTAATATAACGAATACAACACACGTAGTCTAGACTAACCCTGCGCTCAGGCCAGCATACAAAGTACCCTCCTCTTTACACAAGTGAAAGCAGATCTGTCTAGTCATCTGTCCCTTAGCAACCAACTTCTCCATGTGCCTCAGCTGGGTGTAGTCACGGTAACAGCCTAAATAAACTGCTTGAGGCTTGTGAGTCAGTTCTGAAACATATATAGATGCAGTTATAGATACATACTCAGACTTTCACTACCTCGAATGATTGTGCAGATGAATTTGTAGTTGCATTAACCTATGGTAGTGGTTTCAGTCGATTGACACTGTCCCCATGCATCTAATAAAAAATCCATTTGCATAATGCGAAGCATGGAGACGTAGTGATGTACACAGACATATTCATAGTCACAGAGATACAACACTACTACATATTACATATTGCTGTTATTTCACACAAGCAGCCTTGACCCTCAAATTTAGTGCTGAATGCACCAAAAAGTGCATAAATGTGCTAAAATGTGCTAAAATGTGCTAAATGTGCTAATAGTTGCACTAATGTGCTGAAAAGTGCTGAAAATTGCCCAAATGTGTTCAAGTGGGCTAAATGTGCTAATAGGTGCCCTAATGCACTGAAAAGTGCTCAAATGTGCCAAAAAGTGCCTAAATGTGTTGAAATATGTTAAATGTGCTAATAGTTGCCCTATAGTGCTGAAAAGTGCCCAAATGTGCGAAAAAGTGCCTAAATGCGTAAAATGTGCTAATAGGTGCCCTAATGCACTGAAAAGTGCCCAAATGTGCCAAAAAAGTGCCTAAATGTGACTAGTCCATATTCCGAAGGCCCATTGCTCCAAAGGCGCATTGCTCAGAAGGTGCATTGTTCCAAAGGTGCATTAGTCCAAAAACTAGTAGACGCGGGATTATATCACGGAGAATATCATAAATTTCGCTCACAATCTTGCCATATTATTGCTAGCTGTGGGTGGCATGTGAGTTGCCTTCTTGTGATTGCTTAGCCTGAGATTAAGCTATGAAGCTGCCTCAATTAGGGCTGCATCATCTATCAATATAGTAGTGTCCAACATGTTTATAATTTTTTGTCTTCAATGCTCATATTTACAGATATGAAGATTAATAGTTTAGCAGCTTACAGATAATTTTAAAGATAAAATGTGATAGCAAATAATTAACTGCAAAGCCAGAAATTTACTATTGCATTCAATACCAATAATTTTTTGACTCCAACTTCAAATGCAACCTATTTTTATAAACTATGAGGTAAATCTTTACCGTGCTTATCATAATTACAGTACAGTAGACGCAAAATGTTTGCTTGGCTTTAATGTTTTTACTTTAGTTTTTCAGTTTATAAATAGTCAACATGAAGGGCCTATATAAGCTGACTGACTGTAGCTAGAATAGAATTGCAGTCTCTAGCTGTCGTTTTTATATGAACTGTGAACTAAAAACACTAATTAAATGCTAGTAAATGATATAAAAATGGTCAAAAACCAACATATCTGAGTAACATTCAGGAAAATTAATAAAGCCAACAACTGCCAAAACTTGAATGTTAAAGGGGTATAATAAGAAAAAACTGTAACGTTTATTGTGTGTAAGCCTTTTTCTATTGTGCCTAATATTTTTCAAGTGTTCTGCAGATAACAAACAAACTAATAAAAAAGGTTACAATTGACCTGTTGTATTGAAACACAAAATTAAATAAATAATACATTTTATAAATGATATAATAATTTATAATGAATGTTTTCACATTATATTTAGCAAACATCAGTGTATCCTATATACAAAATTGACTTTTGTAATTGAACAAGCACTGCTACTCTGCAGGAAAGCTTCAAGTAAAACTATTAAGGCCAAAATAACAGTTGGGTGACTATCAAAATCTAAACTTCATGCTTGTTATATAATTTGACTACCCAACAAAAATAGAGTAAGGCATGTATGATATTCTCAGTGATATAATCCTGTGTCAACTAATTTTCGGACTAATGCACCTTCGGAGCAATGGGCCTTCGGAATATTGCTCCTTCCCCCAAGCAAGCACTACTGACACATGTTTGAATTCTGAATGATATTTCATATGCATCATATTTCCCAGGTTAAACATATTTGTAGTGTATAACTTGTAAAGCTGAAATGGTTCCAAAGTATTAAAATAGCTTGACTAGTAATTTAGATTTATATTACTCTTAATGTGTAAATAATATCTATAAATTAAACTACGACATTTTCAATGCAGTAAACAGAGTTGAAGAATTTAAACTTCCTGACAACAGACTGAGCATAGCATGTAGGAAAGTTTTCGGTGAGCCCAGCAGCGCATATAGTCAGTACTGCTGACCAGGCAGCATGCTGACTACATCATGATGCCTGTGTCACACTGATGACTTCACATTGTATGTCTTACCATGACAGAGGATGACTGAGAGACGAACAGACATCGTACTCAGACTCTCAGCTGCCTTAGCAGTAAACAGTTTGTTGTGGGAAGCAACTTTCACCAGAGAGTCTTTGTCAATTCCCTCTCCCACACCAACCACCATCACCACCGTCCCTTCACTCTTCAGCTTTTCTGCCTCTCTCACAGCTTCCTGGGCATCGCCCTGGGGCCCACCGTCAGTAAGTATTAAAACTGAAATCACAGGATATACATAAAAACTTAGTCTTTAATAAACCTTTAAACTCACAACTTGAACACAAAATTGCTTTCCTAGAAACAAATGTCAACAGCTTAAATGTAAACAAATAGTCATTTCAATAAAGTAAATTTATTTTAAATTTCATCTTAAAAATTAATTCAAATAACATAACTGTTCATAGAATATATACATATTTTATATTTCAAGCAAGCAAATTCAAAGTTCATTTATTCTGCCAGAAGACAGGGATGCGATACAATACACTGTATAGAGTAGCCCATGGCATGCAGACAACAGTACACTGCAGGTAGAAGAGACTGTAGTCTGACTAGCCAACAACATACCAACATGAGGTACGGATGACCTAGCTCCATTACTAGCAGTGAGTACATGCTGCCGAACTTTCACAAGAGCAGCATACACGTCGTCAGCATTCCCAACAGATGAGTCAAACTCGTAGTCCAGAACTATCTCTTGCAGGAATTTAGTGAGTGTTTGCTGATGGGAGTAAAACTCTGTTTCATCGAGTTGTATGATTGGTTCAGCCTTATAAGACACAGCACATGATTGGCTAGACAAGCTCAAGTTGGGCAGTGTGCATTATTAACTAGATGAAACATGTTAGATGACTGGTAATGACGCTAACAAATCTTGTAACATAAAGGAATGAGTCTATTTGATAATGATTGCATCCTACCACTATACCGTAGATTTGCAATACAGAGACTCCACTATACAGTAAATATATTCCACTATACGGTAAATATACTGATACTATACAGTAATATACTTCACTATACGGTAAATATACTGATACTATACAGTAATATACTCCACTATACGGTAAATATACTGATACTATATACTAAATATACTCCACTATATGGTAAATATACTGATACTATACACTAAATATACAATACTAGATAGTGAATATAACCCGAATAGACTAACCTGGTTATATGAGAGAAAGAGTAGAGCCACCCTAACATGATCCGTACTGTACTCCACAGAATTCACAATGTCAGCTATCAACTTCATTTTATATCTGAACTGCAAAGCTACTTCGGCAGCTGATAGGTGTAAGTTTGGATTAATATCAACAACAAACACCACTTCGCCCACTGACTTGTGGCATGCTGCAATACAGAAAACAACAACATTGTAACATAGAACATTGTGTGCTACTTATTACATATTTTAAACCATATTACATAGACTAGGGTGATAGAGAATGCAGGGGTGATAGTTACAAGTGAAACTGGAAAGAATATTAGTAAACCACTACTACACTATGTCTTAACTAAACAGTCCACTTTCAACCGTCATTTCTCTATAGATGAGTTAAAATCAGTAAGCAGGGTGTGTGTGTGTGTGTGTGTGCGCGCGCACGTGCGTGCGTGTGAAACTTTCTACATAATTATATATCAGTAAACTTACCATCATTAGAAAAATAAAGTTTTTTATTCAACCTACAGATTTAACAGACTTCAATAACTTTATATACAATGTAGGTATTGGAACAGTGGCCTTCAGCTACAGCATTCTGCTTATTTAAAATCGACTAGTTCTACAATTTTTAGATGGACATGTTTTTAATGAAATTACTCAAAATTTATAAAACTAAGTAATATGACCTATTTAGTATTGAAGTATATAAGAAAGAAGTAAGTGGACTCACTAAAATAGCCAACACCAGTGTCATAGAGAGCATTCCTCGAGTAACCCCCACAGAACTGATACCTCCTGTCCTCTGCCTATATTCAACAGTTTGAGTTATGTTAAGGAAACTGAGGTTACATAATCAATGGCTATCCAAATTTAAAAATTGAAAATCACGTAAAGCAGCACCGAGTTAGTGGTCACTGAGTGCAGTGATTTGGAGATGAGAAAATAATGTGTGTAAGAGTACTGTACCCAGTCACCCCCAACTCGGTGCTGCTTCTAGCCATACTCAATCTAATCAAGAACAAGTCAAACAAGTCAAATACCATTGACAATATAGTTGAGCGTTGAATGCAACTAATTTTTTAGAAAAAACTTTTTAGTGTAAAAATGTACCAGTTACGAATAGGCAACGGTGTGTGACTTGATTTATGATTAAGCAGCAGTCTATGACTGAAGTTACAAGCACGAAGCGGTCTCTACTGAAGTTACAAGTAAGAAGAAGTGTATGACTTGAGTTACAAACAAGAAGAACTTGAGTTGTAAGTACAAAGAGTACCTCCACTCTGCCACAGGAATCTACACACTCCACATCGTCAACTGCTCCAAACAAGCCAACTCTTTCAGCACAGTAACAGTTGAGCTCCAGCCCTCTGCTGTGGAGGTGTTTATTATCTGAACTTCTAGAATGTTACGCATACAGTTACTGGGAAGGCATATTATACAAAGGTTAGTATAATTGATAATATACCATACAACTATGATACACAGATAATTTCTAACTATATTTACAACATAGTGCAGAAACGATTACATTTAATTTATAATGCGCTATGATAGAATATACTGCAATATATAATATACTGCTATAGAATGCACTGATATAGAATGTACTATTATATAATTTACTGCTGTAGTATTACATGCTATAGCATTACATGCTATAGAACATACTGCTATAGAATGTACTGTTATAAAATGTAATGCTATAGCATGTACTGCTGTAGCTTATACTGTTATAGAAGTAACTGCTATAGAATAACCTACTTTATGCTAATTGCTGCCATCGGAGCATTAGTCAGCCTACATTGATGAATGCAACTCAAAACAGGCATAGACTGGTTTTGACGCTGAATACCAGTTATTTCTCTGTTGGCAGGAAACTCTCGGTAACACCCAATATAAGGGGATTCGTCCAGGTCTAGAAACAAATGTAATTTATTGGCAGTACAGAAATATATAGAATAAAGTGATATGTTCAAGTCTAAATACACACCATATACATATTTTATAGACTTTACAAAAATATATAGATTATAGAATATAGAGCCTGCAGGTCAAAACCAACATAGTGCTGTTAACTTGTCAACAAATGAGTGATTTAGCAACTGTACATATAAATATATACAATAAAAAGTGATAAAAAATCCCAACTATTCTTTATTGTGTAAAAGCGCAATAATAATTTGAATAACTACCAATAATTTGACGGTAGGCAACCTGATGGTCAGGGAACACAACTCTTGTATATCCTTCACATGTACTCGATCTTTGGTCACATGACTGAGTGATGTCATCGTATACATAGCCACTATCACACAGCACTTCCTCTTGCTTACCTTCTTTACATAACAAGTACCTAATAAAGTAGTTGTAAACAGCTATGTGAGTGATTTACAACCAGCCATGATATGTACTTTGTATAATCATATGTTTATATTATATATAATATATATGTAATATAATATGTATTATATCATACACATATTATACTCATGGCTGTATATAGTGCCTTTACCACTAACCTGAATATGCACCTTTTATATATAACAGCTATAACCTGCTATTGACCAAGCAAACCCTGAGCCTAATATATATTTCAGCAATTAGGCTAGCTTGTTGAGATGAATTTCTAGAAAAATCACTAACTTGGGATTTGTCCCTTCATTATCAGAAGTCAATAAGCGATCAATGACATAATTCCATGACTTATACTATATTATGTTTGATGCTGAAGTATTTGAGCTGAAACAGTTGCACCTGCCTGTCTACTCTACACCAGAAAAAATGTACAGCACCATGCTAATAAAATTATCCTCATACATTATCATACTGATTAGATTACAGTCATTATGTCACTTAAAATATGGGATATTATTTGTCACAAAATATCCACCATTCTCACAACAAATGAGGTGACTGGTGTTTTAATATAGATGGTCAGTAATACACTTTTCCATAAAATATAGAAACAGTAAAGTCATTGGCAAATGTATTTAACCCCAAATTTTCTGTGACAAACAGTGAATATAACTAAAAAAGCATCTTTGTTAACTCAGAACAATTAAAAGAAACGAATTGACCAAAACAAGAATCAGTTATAACATAACATATACCTGTCGCAATGACAGCAATGTTGAAAAATATATTGAGCATTGCCAGAAATGAAGCTTGGACAGTTTTTCATCCCATGAACACCAGTTGGGCAATCTGATAACACAGGCATTCACAAATTTGTTCATAAAATTGACAAGTAAATGTCAAACTATAATTTAGACAAAGAAGCTAAGAAGAGGTTCCCATTTTTGTATACTATGACAAAAATTGGTAAGTTTAACCAAAGCTACATTACCATCTTAAGCAAGTTAAATTAAGTACACAACCTGCTTTAATTTTTAACATGAAAAAAGGTTTTAAACAAACAGTTGGTACCTAATACCCTTGAAAAATTGTAAATTGAATTATGTTGAAAAGTAAAATACATCAAAAAATAAAATCATAGTAGGTATGCATTAAAATCAGACAACAAAGCCTCTCAAAAATATTTGATAATGTATTCTCAAGATTCATCTTTTAAGTAATTGGTTAGTAAAAGTTCATGTTTAAACATGAGAATGCCTGTTTTGTGTAACAAGATTTATCAAGTTACAAACTAGTTATAATATGTTGCATCAATATAATGAGAATAATGTGATCAGAATATTATGTACTTTGACATGAAACAGAATATGTAAATTCTCACCTTCCTTTTCGTCAAATTCGCAGGCAAATAAATATTTCATCAGCAAAAATTGAGCAGCTAACAAAAGGCAGCCTTCTCTTGTCAGCTTCCCCATATAGAAGATTTTAAGGCACATGAGTTCAGTACATCTTTGCTATATAATATTAAAACTTATGGTCACCTTAAATTTGTTTAAAATATGAACATTCTGTTTAAAAAGAACAAAGTTTCATGACGCTTCAAGTGACAACAAGATAAAAATTAGGAGTAAACAATTAGCAGCCTATAATTACTGATCCATTTTACAGTTTATCTAAGGTTTATCAGCACTGTTTTCTAACAGATCAATTAAATTTGCAAAGTATTTGAGAGTAGTACTAATAATCTCACTATGCAATAAAAAATACACTTAGTCAAAACTTAGCATTATTATGATGGTTATGTACAACAGAAATCTAAACTTATAAATGATTATCCATAATGATAATCACAATTATCCTGATAGTCAAACTCAATCTCATAGTTATAGTGCATATATATCATTTTTATTTTCTGCCTAAAAATCAATACTCATAATCATAATGTATTTACACTCGCACAAATACATTTGTGAGAGAAAATACCTACAGTGCCCAAGATGTTGCTGACCTATGTCTTATGGTGATTATAATGTTGTAACTATCACTGGGATCACCATAATGATAATGATTATGCATAATAATTAGTATAATTGCCAATATGATCACTATAACTATTATAAAACACAATTACATATTGATATAGATTATAGACATACATTAGGCTTAGCATTTAGTTCATATAGCTATTTAATTTTTTTATATCATTACAATCATACTACAAATCCAATAATTATAGTATTTTTTTATATTTTAATTATAACATTGATATATAATTATTTATTACAATAATAATTCAAATCATAGCATCCTTGTAGGCTTTAAATGCATTAGATTTAGCATAAATGTATTATTTATTCATTTTCCTGAGTTCCTAAAAGCAAAAATATTTCTAAGAGAATATTTACAATTATAGTAATACTAATTCTTATTCTAATTGTAACAGTAACACCGACGGTTAAACTTAAATTTAATGATCATCACCATGAGCTAGTTAGCAGCAATACACTGAATTTAGTTTTCTAGTTTCAATTGCTGTTTCAACTGACAGAATACACAATACAGTAAATATCTTGTGTGCGCTTACAGAAACTAAAATTCAAAACATAAACTTCAAGTTCAAATTCTAGTTTGAGTTTCAGTCTGACAGTGCCAGCAGCCAGGGTCCGTTCAAAGTGACATCAGCAACACGCTCACAGTAAATGTGATCCGACACTTGGTTTAGTATTTCTATCAAATTCATCTAATGATTCATTTCCCTTGAAGCCATTGTCATTGTAAATATCAACTTTAATTATTTAAATTCAGGCGATGAGATTTAGGCACTCTTCTGACTCAAAAGCGAAGGTCGTCCACAAGTTTTTACTGTTTAAAACCTAGCGCGCTGATCATCAATGTGTATTCTGACAAAAAAGCATGCCCTCGTCTTCATAAAGAAGAAAACAACTCTTAACTTTCTTTACGTCACAAAATACATAAAGTAAGGTGAACTCTTCTAATCGGAATTAGGAGTTATTTAACCTACAATTTTTCAAGATGTAAGTTTTTGTAAAGAGATTCAATTTTAAACAATTATCTTTTGTTTCCGTAAGTTGTTATTGAGCGATTAACAAAACAGCTTTCACTTTCACTTTGGCAGTGATTTTAGTTGCATTCACATTGGTTTTGGCACTGAAATTATTATTTGGCACCCTACGGTCATTTGTTCAATGTGATAATCATAATAGTAGTAAAATACTAAAACCGAATAACTATAAGTATAAGGAATAACCATCGCTGTCAGTGCCACAGCAAAGCCAAAAGGACAAAGGCTCAGGCTGTGACTTCAATTTTGACTTCAATTTGAAATTTAAATTATCATTATGGGGAAGAAACCTAAAATTGGTTGTATTGTATCAACCCTGTGCTTTGTGGCTTTTACAGCTACTATATACTATGAATTTTTGTCTCACCATAGTATCGAAGGGAAACTTGGACTGTTTAAAGGAGGTTAGTACCCACTACAAAATTCTAACTAAAATAATTAATATAACATTAACTATAACTATAAGTATAAGTAATATAAATATCTGAGCAAAGGTTAAAGTGACACTCATAGTCACAGTGATAATCATATTCATATTGATATTGTATTGTTATTGCTTGTTATTATTGATTGTATCACAGCCTAGGGCTGATCCCACTAGTGACTAGGCTGGGATAAGTTTACTGGAATCTAGTGATAGGTCTTTTCTCAAAATCTGCGCTGATTCTAGTAAGGTCGTCTGTTGAATTAATGTGTATTTGGTCTCACATACTTCAAGTAGTGCTATCTAATCTGCAATTTTGTAATTGTGCCCACTCTCAATAGCTCCAATTTCTTTGGGGAAGACTTTTAGTGATGTGTTTTAAAGGCTAGTGAGTTTTAGTGCCAGATCCTGATATTTCCCTCCCTCCCTGCCTCAACAGCAACAACAACGTTGATCGTTTCTGCATTACGCTTATCAACTACAACGATGTCATGCCTCCTAGCTTTAATGTCTCTGTCAGGGTGTATGTTGAAGATTCACAAGCCACACGGTCATGTCTATTACTACATTCTCCTCAAGTGCTAGTTTCTCTCACTCACTAAGTATATATATGTACATTACAGTTTCATCTTTCACATTACACATTTAACGGTTCTTTCTGCCTTGTTCTTTTGTTATGGGCACCTGGTAAATCCTTGTGAGCAGTGCTTGATTATGAGCAGCCAACAATAGTCATTCTGTTTGTTTTTCAACAAATTAGGTCTTAACCATTTCTATTTTCATTTTTTCACTCTTTTACTGTACTTACCATGTATGGTTGTTTCTATTCGTTAACTCTTTCTGTCACTTTCTAATTCTTTAGTTCTCTTGTGGTTTTGTCTTTTTAAGAAATTAGTCAGGATGGCCTCTTCATCTATATTTTTTCTGGTTATGTAATCATACATGCTGTAATCCTCACATTCATCTGCTACAATTTCTCTCTTGCTAACATAAAGCCTAAGCTCATGCGCTTTTGATTGAAGTGCACGATTTGTTGCCATAATCTTCTTTGTTTTTCTGCTCAACAGTCTAGCTGAGTATTCCAACCTTATAACACACAGCTGCAGCTGCCTATGCATTTATTACTCCTATGATATTCCCTTCATTCAGTTTTCAGTCCATTAGTTTATAGTATTTCTTCCTGATTATGTTTGTCATTTCTTTCATTTAATTTATCCATTTCTAGGATTCAAAGGTGCTTGAACCGCTCCTCACCAACATTTTGCATCAGGCAGATTGATTTTCATGTCTTTGATTTCCTTACCTTTTCTCATAGCTGTCACAATTTTGTTGTCCAAATTATAATTTATGAGGATTGTTGCAGTGTTTACTAAAGCTTCCATTTTGTGCTTAGAATTTTCATCAAGTTTAAAATCATTCTAATATAAGAGATACTTCTCCACTTCCTTGTAAATAGTAACATTGAGTTTTCAGATATCTCTTTTGCAGCAGTCTAAATCATTGGTCAGGGGAGAATTTCATTTGAAGTTTTAATTCTAAATGGTGCAAAGCCTTTTGAATGTTTTTTCCAAAAAAGGGCTGGAGCTGAGATCTGTGACCAGCCAACATTTTGCTTGAGAATCATCTACCCAAACTCTGCCATTTTCACCTTCTGTTCAGTTTTATTATATTAAATATTTAATATCAACATTAAGCTCAAATTCATTATCAATGTGATATAACGATTGTAAGGTGAAGTGAGTTATAAATTGCTATCTACATTATTATTCAGTTTTAAAATGGATGAAAATGTATTTCAGTTTAGTATTCAAACTTTAACATTTCGTAAAATTCCTTAAATGGTATTAAGCACCGATTATCTAAATTCTAAAGTCTAAACTATGAGTATAGAAGCAAAATTTAAGCCTTCAACTTATTTTATTGGTTTTCAAATGACATCAGCTGCTTAATGCTTACCATAGAGAAAGTAAATCTAAAATGTATTACAAATAAATTAAATGACCTCTAAACTTTGCAATACACTAAGCACTCACTGTTGGACTCGAATAGTTTTTTATGTTATGAGTATTTAGCTACTGCAACTCACGACTAGCTGGCATCTGCTAATGCAGACACAGTACTTTGTATTGATACCTATGTTATAATTTATGATTGACTCAAGTTATGACGTGTTTTTAGGCTGCTTGTCTCTGGTATTCTTCCTTGTTGGTCTCTTGGCTTCTGATTTCACTTGGAGAATAACAAGTGACTACTACAGCTTTAAGAACTTGTGGATTCATTACACTTCACTGCTGTTCCTCAGGCTAACTTCTTTTATATTCCACAGACTTGTTGTCAAGGACACCAGGTAGTCTAAATATATACTGAGTAGTACTTAATATGCTGAGTAGTACTCAGTATATCAAGTAGTACTCAGTATATTGAGTAGTACTCAGTATACTGAGAACTACTTGATATACTGAGTACTACTCAGTATACTGAGTACTACTCAATATACTGAGTACTACTTGATATACTGAGTACCACTTAATATACTGGGTACTACTCAGTATACTGAGTACGTATGTACTACTGTACTATGATATCAATGATGTACATAATCAATGAAGCTAACAGTTAACTTACAACAGAAAACTGGATTTATCTGAATACGTTTGCAGTTTCGTTTCTGTGTGGAACTATCTGTATACTGTAAGCTTATCAGCATGTACTTGAAATGAGATAAAGACAAGTAATCAATAACATGTTTCAGGAATGTGAGGGGCGTTCAGGAGAAGTTCATTTTGGATCTGATAAAATCTAATGCCCTGACAGATTACGGAAAGGCGCACAACTTTTCTAGCATCAAGTCTGTTAAAGACTTCAAAACCTGCCATCCACTAACCAGATACTCGTACTATGAGAAGTATATTGACCGTGTGTACAATGGGGAGACAAATGTGATGACATCACTCCAACCATACATCCTGGCCATGACCTCCGGCACTTCAGGTCACCTATAATCTCAAGCAGTTATTGTGTAATCCCTTGCCATTTGGGTTTTGCTATCATCCTTAATTTTATTGTTAGTATTTCCACACCTCACATTTATGAGGTGGGATGGTCTGAGAAAACTTTTTACAATCTTCAATGCGACTTATATGTAATGCTTATATTCAAAGGATGACAAGGAAATGATTATTTTTTCTATTTTTTCCCATTCATATCATATTGACTGTTATAGTTCAAGGTCAGATGTTAACTATGATTACTAATAATGTAAGGAAACTTTGAAATTGTCTATAAATGTGATATGTCCATTAACCAGGTCAGCCAAAGATGCTACCAACTGTGAAAAAAGGAAGGAGTCTGTTCTTTGCCTACGGCCTGCTGCCTCTCTTTCATATCCTTTTCACAAACATGGACGGCATCAACAATCTGCAGAAGAAGCTCAAGTTCTTTTACACACCACGGTGGAGACAAACTCCTAGTGGAATATCTATAGGTACGGCTTTGCTGTGTCCTTTATGTAAGACCCTGTTGTTATATTGGCAATGTTTTGTTGATGCGTTTTTGTTATATGTTACACCAAGAATAGCCGTGTTTTCATCTGTATATATTTCATTACTACTTTACATCCTGTGAATAGTACTTCCAGTACGAAACTATATATTCTCTAGTATTATTTAGAGTGCGGGTGGGAAACCTTTTGGAGCTGAGGCTACATTCAGTTGATAATTTGATAAAAAGTCACTATTACTATTGACTATAAATTTTAAAGACCGCATATGTAAGACAAAAATACCTACTTTTATCAGTGCCTCAGAATGGTAATGATTATAGCGTGAATTTCTAGTTATTTCCTTCATATTAAAATTTTATAAGTTGAATACTATTTTAAAAAACTGAATGTTGGACAAACATTGAACCGACTGATTTGTTCATTACCCATTAGTACAAATAAGTATATACCAAAGTATATGTTTTCAAGTCGCAGGTCTGAAGTATAGTAAATATGCTCACTACTTCTTGCATGCTAATTCGTTATTATCGTATTTGTTTAGAGAAGCAGCTTGTATAGACTTACAATCTATTTTTGAAGTATTTTGATTAAAAATTTTATACATGCAAATTTAGCCAGCAGCATAATGGCTACAATGAAGCAGCAAAAAGTCAGCAATTTATCCGTGCCTGTCTTTAGAGTTGAGTAATGCTGTGCCGTCCAGTACGACATATCAAAGTGCAGGTTAATAGATGCAAGTATTGTTTCAGGACCAAACTCATCCTCCCCTACCAACTCTCAGGCTGAGCTCAGTTTCCACTCCACTCCAGCCGCTGCATTTGATATTCTCTCAGAACCTGAGGCTTTATATGTGTACCTACTCTTTGGTCTCAGAGATAAGAAGTTAGGTGAGCTAGAGTTCTACAGTTGTGATACAATTCTGTGCTATAATATGCTATAACCAGCTTGCAGTTGCACCTGCAATAGTTTAGTACTTAAACTGGGAACCTTTCACCTCACATTGTTAGTTACTACACAGAGTTCACCTACATGTATATGTTTTACATATGTGTCATATATGTGTCATACATGTATGTTTCATATACATTTATTACTGATCAGGACATGACGGTGAAAGGTTAATATGTTTCATATACGTTTTATATACATGAAATATGTTTTACAAATGTTCTACTTATGTTTATATTGTACTAGTATACGTTTCATCTGCTTCATATGTGATATCTGAGCCATTAGAACTATTATCACTACTGAGTCTAACCTAGTCTGACTTCTCCAGCAAAATCTCCAAGCCTGTGTATTGGTCTCTAGAATCTAAATGAAGCTTTGAGTAGATGAGTTTTTTCGTCATCAAAAGATGATTAGTAGCTATCACACAATCCCATCATCATTTTATAGTAGAAAATTAGCAGGAACAGTGACTAATAAAAAGAACAATCCAAAATGAACAATGTAATGTAGAATAATAGTATTTTCTGCCCAAAATGCAAATGTTAGGTTAAATCTGAAATAACTATATATGTGGTCTGTAGAGTTTGACATTCAAGTTAGTTTAACATGGCATTGACCCGTCATATTTAGGAGTAACTATAATGGTAATTGTTACTTTTTCTTTGATAATTATACACTAGCTGTAATATATAGTATGCATCTATTTATTCTATACATGCCTTGAAATATTACAACTTTATAACTTGAATAAAAATATAAATTTAATACAAGAAGTAGCCGATAGTATTTTATGTTGGTGTCTTCAGTTCTATCTCTATACTTCTATTAGTGTATAACATGTGTAGTAGGGTTATAGTAACATAGTATACATGTGGTACAAGTTTTACAGCATATTGTAATATAGTGAATATATCTGGACATAGTATACATGTGGTATAAGTAGTACAGTATATAGTATGGTATATGCATACTGTATAGTATATATTCTGTATAGGTATTACAGTATGCAGTGTAATTTGTATACATTCAGTAAACTTTAGGTATATAGTATACATAGTGCATCACTCTTCTGTTTTTAGGATATTTAGAAGCAAATTTTGCATCCCTCATATACACAGCCTTTGTTAGCTTAGAAAGCAACTGGAAAGATTTGTTGACTGATCTACGTAATGGATACATCAAACCTGACCTTAACATTGATAGTTCTGTTCGAAAAAGACTAAATTCGGAGTTATCCCCTTTTCCAGAGCGAGCAAATGAGTTGCAGGTAAAAGTTTGTATAAACTTGTAATCGGTTCATTGATCTAAGCATTGTTATTTGGCTAAGTAGAAGTTAGGAGAGATGAAGGGGTGATAATGCATTTCCAGTTGACTAATTAAGAGGTTGTTGTACTGGAGAGGTTTCTGTGTAGAAGTAGGAATAATTAGGGCAAAGAGGTCATTGTGAATGTGCATCAACCTAGTCAGAGATATATGATTGTACGTTAAGGCGCTGTCTATTCTGCAGGTAAGTGAGATTATGTTATTTTGGTTGACCTTGACTGGACTAGAGTTATCTTTTAGATAAGTAACTAGATGATTAGTGATCTAGCTAGTTTAGTACTGTTTCTGAGCTTGTGTTATCATGTCTGGACTATTATAGCCAGATATGTGTGTGTCGCATTAAGGGTGAAATTTTTTATCTCAAGCAAGCATCATGTAGCTTCAGTTTCTTGTGTTTTGTTTGTAGACGGAGTTTGAGAGGGGATTTCTAGGTATTGCCAAAAAGATATGGCCTTACATGAACTTTATTCTCTGTGTGGACAGTGGCTCATTCCAAGTCTATGGTGATCTTCTCAGGAAAACTTACTGTAAAGGTAGGCGTGGCAAGTGTGAAGGAAGGTGTGATTAATGTAAAAGTAGGTGTCGCTAATTTAAAGGTAGGCGTGGTCAATTTCAAAAACGGTCAACTCTCAGAAAAAAGATATAATATAGTGATAGAGCACCTTTTCACAAGTGTTGGTATTTTAAGATTGCATATTGTGGCCAACTTAGGTTCTTCAATTTGGTACCAGATTTCCTTGGGGGAGAGCAGAAAAGTGTATCACTTACTGCTATAAGATAGGGAACTTATTTGCAATAAGAGAATAATGTAGCTTTCATCGTTTTTTCACAGTTCTCTTGCATCAACTAAACTCTTAGTAATGTGAGTAGTCAGCATGAATGTGACTGGTTGGTAACTTAGAAATGTAAGCTCCTGTCAAAGTTTTACTCTTCCTTTCTTGAAATATTAGAACAGAACTGGATTCACGTAGTCAAGTTGATCCAGTTAACGGCTGATCATGTGCTTAAATTTAAAGTTACATGCTGCAGCTAGTAACTTTAACTAATTGACTTGACCTTTTTCATCAACATACTTCTCTCTCAAAGTCTCTCAACTCTGGGAAAGTCAAAATAACTGATTCTTATGTATAATTATCTAAAATTGTTAAAATTTCTCATTCGTAGAAGATTTCAGAGTTTTACTTTATATTCAAGTTATATACTAAAGGCTTTCAAGTTTCTTTAGTAAAATAATTATTTTATCGGTTTCATTGTTTCTAGAAAAGTTTGATGATTCTTGTAATTTGTTGCAGCCCAGTATGTCGAGTAAATTCTGCAGCGCAGTATAGTATTGAGTACACTTTTCAGTATAGTATAATATTTAGTACAGTATCTTCTGACAATGTTATGATTATATTTAAATTAAATACAAGCGGTTTTACAAGTTTTAATGGAAGTTATTGATAGTGAAATAATTTATTTATTTATGTCATATCTCTACAGCATATTATCTTATACATAGTGCTGTAGCATATCTTATACATAGTACTGTAGCATATTATACATAGTGCTGTAGCATATCTTATACATAGTACTGTAGCATATTATACATAGTACTGTAGCATATTATACATAGTACTGTAGCATATTATACATAGTACTGTAGCATATTATACATAGTGCTGTAGCATATCTTATACATAGTACTGTAGCATATTATACATAGTACTGTAGCATATTATACATAGTGCTGTAGCATATTATACATAGTACTGTAGCATATTATACATAGTGCTGTAGCATATTATACATAGTACTGTAGCATATTATACATAGTACTGTAGCATATTATACATGGTGCTGTGGCATATTATACATAGTACTGTAGCATATCTTATACATAGTGCTGTTACTTATCTTATACATATTCTGTATTATATTTGCAGGTCTACATATCTACTCACCCATATACGCTGCCACTGAGGGGTTTATCGGCATCAACCTGTGGCCCTTTTCACCTGACAGCCACTACCTGATGATACCCAAAGTTCTCTTCTACGAATTTATTCCGATTGATAAAAGTTTGTCCTGTGAACAGCCAGAAACTCTCTTGTTACACGAGGTGAGCGTTGATACCTTCTACTTCACCTGACCTTCAACTTCACCTGACCTTCAGCTTCACCTGACCTTCAACATCACCTTCAGCTTCACCTCACCTTCAGCTTCACCTCACCTTAAATACTGTCCGCTCAGCAAGGTCTAAAGTGTTGCTGAGTCAGCCAGTAGCCATATTCTACACTACTGATTAATTTAGAGGCTATATGGGGACCCTTTCATACCTCAACGTACAGGGAGTATGTCTGAGGTTCTAGTAGTTGGTTAGGTGACCTCATATGGGCAGTTGGCTAAGTTGGTGCTCAAAGTACTGGGATTCTATGTGAGAGATGGTAGGAGTAAATATAGGTAGAGGTTGGGGGAGGTGCAAACTTGGAAGTGATGGGTGTTAGGATTACATATAAGTTATAGATAGTAGGAAGGAAGACTGTTGGATTAGAAACTGTGTTACTGATATTATGTATTCACTGTGTTTTACAGGTAACAGAGGGAGAGGTGTACGAGATGGTAATCAGTAACTGTTCTGGTCTCTACAGGTATTACAGCTTTACTCTTACTTGTTTCTGCACAGCAGTCTTTATGTTGACAGTCTCACTAATTATATGACCAACAGTCATATAATTAGATCACTACCAGTCTCAGTTATTAAATGACTCAGTGATTAGATGTCTAAAATAATCAGTAAAAAAGTGTTAATTTCTGTTTATTAGACTTCCATTTGGAAATTCCCTATCAAAAAAAATTTCTCTAAAATATAAATATTCTCATACTAACGCCTCAGATGTTTCTTTTAGATACCGGTTCGGGGATGTTGTGAAAGTTGTTGGATTCAATAACCAGTCACCCATTGTGGAGTTCATGTACAGACAGGGACAATTTTTAAATGTCAGGGGAGAGAAAACTTCGGAGAAGTTATTTTATGAGGCATTCCACGATAGTTTCAATATGGTGATGGTTGATTATTCACTGCTGGACTATTGCTGTGTCGAGCAGCTGCCCCAGTCTGGTAGGTGCTACTTGTGTTTAGTGTTTACTTTAGAACAAAGCTGTCTTAACAGTTTGCGTAATAATTCAACAACAGCAAATGTGTGTACGTTACACCGTTACACCGTATATAGTTGGTGTGTTGTTATGTAATTTATGTGTTATTGCAGGGGAGGAAATCCCTAGGTATATTGTATTCATGGAAGTTGGCAGCAATGAAGTGACGCCTTCAGTCTCTTTGGTTAATCAACTTGCAGAAGAGGTAAATGTAGTCTATAGTCAGGTTTACAGTGAGCTCTAATACTTATCAGTGTCATTGTAATATCAAATATATCATGTACCTACTCATAGTTTTACTTCAAATTCAAAGTGTCTCATGCTCTAATATGTTGATATCAATATAATTACGTAAATATGTTTTCTATTGGCTCTTTAGCTGGACAAGCAACTGCAAAGCTCTTACATCTACAAGTCATTCAGGGACAAGGGAAGTATCGCGCAGGTAAAAGTTCATCTGGTCAAACCCATGACTTTCTCCAAGTTCAGACGTACGCTTATTCTCAGCGAGAAAGCAACTCCCAATCAGTTTAAAGTTCCCAGAGTAATTCGCAAGTCTGAGGCTATTGACTTCATGCATCAGAATCTGGTGATTCAACCGTAACTTACATCTCACTTCCTGTGAGTTTTCTCCACTTCCTGTTTATTAATATTGTGTTTATTGTGACATTGAAAACTCGAATTAGCTCTATATATATACAAGCAGTGTACAGGCACGACTAAAGCACCTTATAAATCTTCTGATTTAATGTTTCAGCTCGTTATCAACCTGTTTCAAGTATAATACACGGCATAATTTTCGTGTTTATTCTTTGTTTATTTCCAAGTTTTCGTAATTTCATGCATCGAGATAATTTTTATGTTATGTAATTTTATTGTTGTAGCCCTACATTGCTCACAAATATTTATTACCAAACACTGTACAATCGAATACTTTTCATTCCACCAAGCATAATAGCTAAAAATTGGTACCTCTACGCTTTTCTTGTTTCTATATTTTGTTCTGTAAAACTTTAAATTGATCAGCCATAATAACTTCATAAAAAAAGTAATTAATTTACACCCAAAGCCATGTTCTATAAGCTACGTATTGCAATTGATTAAACTAGCATGATATGCTGGGAATACTTCTGGTAATTAGTGTGTGAGGAGTTGCTTTCTATTGTTGGGTGATTAAATGGCACAAGTGTTTTCAGCATATAAAATATCAAACAAAATCAAAATTTCTAGTTCTCTGTAATATAAGTGTTATATTATACACCTGAACTTGTCTATCTATATATTTTTTGAGTTGGTTTGTTCTTTATGTTGTTACGTATTGTTATTGTGTTTTTGTTCAACTATTCTTGCATAAGCCTTGTTATACAAATACAATCATAACGTATCAAATTTTCAGTCATTTCAAAGTTGCTCAATTTTCCATTTCTTGTAATACTTGGTGCAGTGCATTCATTATTTTTTATAGAATTGCATAGGATATATGTTTTTTGTATTTGAGAGCGAAATTTGTGTAAATTGTATTTTAGACATCACTGTGGTTAAAAAATATATGTAATAGTAAATAGATGGTAACCTTTCAGCACTGTTATCTTTTACATGTTACAGAAAAGTTTAATGTGATCAATGAAACCCCTTCATTTGTGGTGAAATGAACTTTAAATTGTTAGCCTGAGATGGTTGATAAGGTACTTGTTCACTTAACTACCAGCTGACTCAAGTACTACCTGACTTAAGTACCAGCTGACTCAAGTACTACCTGACTTGAGTACCAGCTGACTCAAGTACTACCTGACTTAACTACCAGCTGACTCAAGTACTACCTGACTTAACTACCAGCTGACTCAAGTACTACCTGACTTGAGTACCAGCTTACTCAAGCACTACCTGACTTAACTACCAGCTGACTCAAATACTACCTGACTTAAGTACCAGCTGACTCAAGTACTACCTGACTTAACTACCAGCTGACTCAAGTACTACCTGACTTAACTACCAGCTGACTCAAGTTCTTGAAGTTCAACTACCTGACTTGAGTACCAGCTTACTCAAGCACTACCTGACTTAACTACCAGCTGACTCAAATACTACCTGACTTAAGTACCAGCTGACTCAAGTACTACCTGACTTAACTACCAGCTGACTCAAGTACTACCTGACTTAACTACCAGCTGACTCAAGTTCTTGAAGTTCAACGACTTAGTCATTGATACTTTTAATGCTACAAAGGTTTCGACATTAGTTTTATCAAATTAAATCTTAATGGCACTTTAATAAAGTCTCTTCCAAATGTTTTCCATGCATTTCAATATAATTGTATGCTTTATCAATTGTATCAATATAGCTTAGAAATATTCACTTTTTCATGTTCAGTTGTTGAATTTATGCAGCAACTTTTGTTACATTTAAAATATCTATATGATAAGCAACTAGTTATAAGTTGCTTTGCAATTGGTTTGAATCTATTTGGTTAATTAGTTCTGACAAGGCTTTGGTGTTGCGCTATTTGTTATTCAAGGTGATTTTATACATACTTCAAGATGTTGCTTTATGTATAAAGTTTTGAGGACGTTGAGCTAACAATGGATAGGCAACTAAATAGCACCAAAACTATTAGGCCTACGTACAGATAAAAATTTCACATCACATAAGCCCCACTAACTAACTGACTTATGAGAACTTAAAAAATGGCCCGTCTCATGTTGCTTATGCATTCCTTTTTCATGCATCTTGCTTTTTTACCTAAAGGTCAGTATACAACAACTTATATTTTATTTCATATTTCTATATAATAAAAACACTGGTAGTTTTTCTATGTTAGTTATTATAATATGCTAATATCATATATGTATTATACTGGATTATTATTTTGCTGTGCACTATGTAATATCCTGTAAACGAAAATTTGATTTTTAGCCTCAAAGTTGAGTTTCAATATGTGGTGTTTGACTTTGTGGAGCTTTTGTTGGCCACTTGTCATTTGATATTGCAGCAGCAGTCTGCATGGAAAACTGTGGGAACAACAGTTATAGCTGCTCGGTGAACGGTGACTGCAACACTGAAGTTGGTAGTTGTCATTGTCAGGCAGACTACACAGTAAGAGTCTCTCTCTTTTTCTATTTTTTTCTCTCTCTATTCCTGATGCTATAAATGTTCTTGTCATTATAATTATCTTATTGTATTTCATTATAGAGAATATATGTATCATAGTCTAGACTCAAGTACAACAGTTTTCTGCTGTGATTTAGGGACCCAGATGCACCGTCTTCAAGCCCTGTTACCCCAACCCATGTGACTACATGTGGCAAGAGTGTAGTGAGAAGGTTGATAGTGCAGACCTCAGCGATAGGCATCAATGTCAAGGTTAAATTTCATCACGTCATATTTCATATTCCCACATGGTGAATTCAACACATACAGAATAGAAATGTTTGTGTGCAGATGTGAAATACAGCTCCAGGGCTCTCGTTGATACTGATTACATATTAGTCATACTCAAAGAGCTTGTTTAAGTGAACATTATAGTTTGTATCATATTGCTGCTTAGTTATAAAAACTTGGGTTAATGGAGCTTTAGGCAAACAAGAAAAACCAATTAATAATAACTTCTGTACATTAGTTATGCAAGAACACTATGAGGGGTTTTGGTACTCATATCATATGATTATTCAATGTATTTGGAGATATGTTAGGTATATTACAATGAGCTATTCACAGGCAGGTGCTAGCAGGTGATACAGGTAGTGACAGGTTATACAGGTGGTGGCTGGTAGTGAAATGTGATACAGGTGATGGCAGGTGACACAGGTGGTGGCAGATGATACAGGTGGTGGCAGGTGGTACAGGTAATGGCAAGTGAGACAGGTAATGAAAGGCGTGGCAGGTGATACAGATGGTTACAACCTGCAAACAAGTTTGCTTTGTTAAGAGTGCTGATGATGCCAGACGCAAACTAGAGTTGTGAGGTTGTCTGTGCAGAGTTGTCACTAATATTGAACTGTAGAGTAATCTGTGCTCCATAACTACTTGTGTTACAGAAAATCCCTCCTACCCTCTACTTAGTAAACAGTGTGAGAGACCTGAGGACTGCGATGATGTCCCTCTCTCTCACTGCTACAGAGGCAGATGTGTATGCTACGGAGGTCATGTTAAAAACATCTCCACCGGCTCAAAACAAAAAGAATCTTGTGTCAAAAATTTCAGTAAGTTTCATGACTAGTTTCCATTTAATTTAAAGTTCTAAGTATTTGATAATCCACGCAGCAAAGTATAGAAAAGAACACCTAAAAAATCAAGAAGTAAGCAGTTTCTAGTTTTTGCATTAATTAATGTTCTACTTATTTTACAGATCTCATGTCATTAAAAAGTTTGTACAAGTAGCTCTAGATTGTTCAAGGCTATTACCTTATTTATGTACAAAACACAAAATATTGAATATGAGCAGACATATTTATCTAGAAAAGAAAATAATGTAAAAATACGTACATGCCTTGCATTAGGTTGCTGATAATTATAATTGCATGAAATTTTAATTTTAAATAATTTTGTATAGAGACAGTATATGTATGCTTTGACTATTCATATATTTAATATGTCATTTAGACACCTGCAGTTATCTGTCACAATATGGCAGCTGATGTCAGAATCTTTTGAAATAGTTTAATTTGAGTTCTTAGATGATTATATCTTGTTACCTTTTATGCTGTTTTATGTCCATTAGATTTTTTAACGGTGCCTTCCTGGTTAGATGTGGTTCTATTGTAGCGCAATGTGATCGTGACACCCAGTGTCATTTTATACACTTGGATATGATATGCCAAAAAAAGGGGGCACATGGCAATGTGTGTCAATGTGGCAATCTTCTTCTTCAAGATAATGACACTGGTATATGCCTAACAGTGAGTGATTCACCTACACCTACAGTCAATTCCTTGGGTACTTGGAAAGCCAAAATGCGTTAACTTATTAGTAATGTGATCTCTAGAATGGGTTTTGGTGTAGCATCCATAAATTTTGATAATGGTATAACTTGACTAGATGCATCTTGTTATAAAACTCATGCAAGTTTATAGTCCCCATTCCGTTGGTAGAAAAGGTTTTTTTCTGTTAAATCAGGCTAAGGACTTATTCAGATGGGGCACAAGAGCAATTATGACTGGATGATGCTCTTCCTAGCATCACCAATAGCCTTTGTCGGGGTTCGAACCATTGACTCTGTGTTTACTAGGCAAACACTGTAACCCCTAGACCACGGCTGCTCCTTAAATGCATCACATTGTGTTATTAGCAAATTGGAAATACTCGATAACAAAGAAATGATGAATCTCACATGCAAAGTATACAGTGCCAATAGTTGCTGACCATTTACTGACCTTCTAACTATCTCGCCCTCCTTACACTTGTTTCATTGACATGAATATTTGCCTTATAAACTGAGTTTTCAAAAGCCGTAGTTTGTTTCAATGACATGACTATAGTACGGAACATATTATTATTGTCAAGAGAAATGGCATTTTAGCCTAAGAGTGGTTTCTCTAAAGTAGCTGTGATTTGGAGACCAGGCTACACTGTAGCAGTAGTTGGTGGAGCCATCACTGTGTTGGCCATGGCCGGATTAGTCATAGTGATTCACCATAGACAGTATACCAGGTATGATTTACCAGACTTTTTTATGTGATACACCGCTTACCTGGGTTTCCACTAGTTTTGTTCCATCTGAAGGTGAACTGAAGTATATGCTCCAAAACTTGCACTCTTACCTTTAATGATATTTGGTTATAAATTTCATCTCTAAGACATTCATTACTTGCATACAGTTTAAAGTGTCTAATTTACAAGAAGTTTACACAAAGTTTACGAGAAGTTTACGAAGTGCGAACTCGCCATTGAATTTATCTGTTTTTTAATACTTGTACTCTACTTGTGTTTGATTATAGAGGTGGCAAGAACAAGCTTTTTCTGCAGGGAAATATTGACACCGCCTTACAGCTACAGAGAGAGCTGTCATATATTGAAAAACAAAAGTTGCAAGACAAAAAGCTGCTCGAGCAAGCAGAGCTGCGTAGACTAGCAGCCCTTGAAGCTGAACGTATGTTTTCACTGTTTCTATTCACATGTTGCAGGATTAACATTTGAAAACTGCACTGTCTGTATTATTACTTTGAGCTTTATTAGGCAACAGTGTTATACAGAATTTTGTTGTAAAAACAAGTGATGCGCATTTAAAGAAAGCGTTGCCTGTAAAGATTTCTTTGAGATTAAAAATTATAGCCGGTGTGTAAAAAGCTTGTAGTCTAGTTATTATTAGTCATTTTTACTTGCTAAAATTTTGACAGAGTGTTGAATGGTTGTTTCACTAGAATACACTCGCTTCCGCCTATAGTATCACCATATAGTTCATAATTGGTTTTGTAAATTTATACATGTATATAACATTACTTTTTGCCATATATCTAACTGCTGTTCCTATTTTTAATAATTTTTCACATCTTGTTGCATTTAGTATGTTCTAGCTTGTTGGTTTATTTTGGATAGAAACTCTAAACACAACCCTGCAAGAAGTTGGTAAAGAAAAGGGACCTAAAGTTAAGATTAAAATTGTAAGGATGCTAAAAAAGATTTTAGAATTATTGTGGAGTGTTTTTTAGTTGTGTGCGAGGGAAACTTCAGTTTCACCAATTACAGTTTAATACAGTTTTATTGTAAAAGCTGCAGGCTTATACGGTTGCATGGTTGCTATGCAACCTAAGTTTGTTTACTGTTTTCTTGCACATTTAATAACACATTGTAGAAATTTCCCTGTGTTGGTAACACTGTGTTCAAAAAGTTAGTAATAATTTTTTCAGACAAAGAAGACTTTCTCAAATGGTTCCCATACTCCAACAGCAGTAGCCAATCAGCACACCAACTACCAAACTTCTGAACCAGAAGCTGAGGATCCAGATTTACTTCTTTTCCAGAAGTTGCAAAACTTGAGTCCTACAGGCAAATCCCAGAGCAAGTATTATACAATCAATATCATGACATCCACTAAAGTAGTCAAATCTCATGATACTGGTTAGTTGTAACATATGTGTCAATATTCTTTCACCTCACACCACCCAATGTTAGTATGTTAGGACTAAGTAAGATATATATATATATATATATATATATATACTATATATATATATATATATATATATATATATATATATATATATATATATATATATATATATATATATATATATATATATATATATATATATATATATATATATATATATATATATATATATATATATATATATATATATATATATAGGCCCTATATATATGTATATATATATTATATTCCTAAATTTAGCAGCTCTAATAATAAAGTCTTGTTATGTTCTCATGCTTTCATCCCAAGATATATAAATGAGTTGAATTAAATAAAATATTGTCAAATATAGCTATGTGGGCTATTATAACAATAAACAAAGAGAGCATTAGATACATAACAAAGCATGGAGAGCTATTGCAATATTCCAACAAATGTTGTGATTGTTATCTTTTGCTCAAGAGTCAAATAAGATCGTTTCAAATGAAATTATTTGCCTATTTTAAATCTATGCTTTTAGTCACTTCTCACAATAGCAATATCATGACTCAGAAACATGTGGTTGTCAGCCCATCCTCTGCACCAATCAAAAACTCAAAATCTAAGCGAAGTAGCCAATCAAAGCGTAGCAAAAAGTCTAATAGAAATCGGGGTCAAATTTGATATCTTGTGTTCATTAAAGTAAGTCTTACATGCAATTTTTATTCATCAAATAGTTTAATCTACTTTGTTATGGGAAGTTCATTTTCATAATCTTAGTGACCAGATTTTAGTAGGAAATAATACATGAATAGCTGCTAATTGAAAAAATATTTTCTAGTTACTATAACTTCTTTGTTGCAGCAATAATTGAGTTACTGCAACTTCTAACTGTTGAAGTATGCCAGCAATGTAAGCTATTTTTGGTATTCTACCTGTTGAACTATGCGAAAACAGACTACTGACCCATTATTTAACTTTAATAGGAATTCAGTTACCCAATTTTTTATAATTGGAAAAGATATTACTAAAGATGCGTTCAGCAATGCATCACACGATTCACATGGTAGATTTAATTTTATAATACTATAATTTCTATTTCATATTCTCTCCTTATCTATTTGGATAGTTTTAATGGGTAATATTATGTTTGGCTTTTTACAAGATTGTTTTTATTTAATGATTCCATCTCTGACTACGACCACAGGTTTATTGGATAATAATGTATGGTACATAATAATGTTTAGTAGTGGGGGGGGGGGGTGGTGGATGGGTGTATAAGTTTTATGATTTATGATGAACTGACATTTAGTGTCAATTTATCCAAAATTGTTGTTTTGTGTTTATGTTAATTTGTTAACTTCCGTATACTTTTTTCGCAGTCGAATCAATTTTATTTGCTATATACGATATTTGTTTGATATATTTCTAGAAATCTCCCTGCATGCAATGCAGCAATCTGCAGTGGAAGAAACTCTGAATACAAACATCACCCTCTACCTGGTCATGTTTTCCATCCCCTTGCTGATAATCATCATTGTGAGTGTACCTTCTAATTATATCTAGAGTCATATCTGCTACTAGCACCTCCTTAAAATATTTCAAATCATCAAATCATCTCACATTATAATTTTTAATGCTAAGTTTCAGATTATTATTTTCTGGTGTAAATGCTTGCATTAGTTTAGCATGGCCATTCATATTTAATTTGACAATCAATCTCACCTGTTTCATCAGCTGCTGACAATTCAACCTTTGATTGTTTATTTACATGTGATGTTGGAAACATAATATTATGATAGCTACACTCTCTGTAAAAGTATGTAAGCTTTAATGGGAAAAAATTTAACATTAATTTAATTTTTTTCCTTATTATATCTGAATTATAATAAACACAGCTTTATTTATCTGAGGCACTCTATTTATCCAGCATTTGGTTTTGTGGTGTTTCTAATTTCATTCTACAGTGTAAGAAATTTTCAGCATAATTGTATTCCACAATGCAAAAAAGTTTCTTGTTATTGTAGGTGTTGGTAGGCAAGTACGCAAAAAGAGAGATTTACCGCAAAAATGAACAAATGACAAAGAATAGAATGGCAACATTGATTGGTACGTAGCATAGGCACCCTGTAACACTCACGCAGTGTATTTTCACAGGCTAAAGTCATTCTATCTAATGCATAACTGTTTCTGATGAAATTTTATCCTACAACTAAATAGAATGAAATACTAATTTTTTATAGTGCAGTGAATGCACTACAAGGAAAAGTCAAAATTGAGGTTTAATGTTTAAAATTTATAACTTGAAAATAATTCGTATTTATGTAAAACTTGTGCTTTGATACAAATGAGCAAAATTTTAGGCAACTGCTTGCAGCATTTACTATAACTATAATCCTCAGAGTTTGTCCTTTTCTTTCTCTCTCAACTAAACATAAAGACATATAATGTATTGTTGGTGTTGTAGCTTGAGGTGATAACAGCTGTAATTGCATTGAGAACTGGTTAATACTTCTCCTTGCACCTTGTATATTATTGATAGCCATATTTGTTGATAGAGAATATGCCGGAAGGAGTTACTCCCACCTACATGAACATGGCGCAAAGCTCCGGTTCTAGTGTGTTTAGGAAGGAGCCACCCATTCTTATATATGTCACAGAGCATAAGTCACATTCAAGGCATTCAACATTGCCAAAGGTGTCTATTTTTATAGTCATATTCCACTTGATGATAGCCATGTTTCTATATGCTAAATTATAACACTAAACATTGTATTTTTATTTTTTTTACAAGTTTAATGTCTTTGAATATTTCATAACACTCAATATATTTTTGCTCTTTCTAATTTACCATATTCACTAATCTGTGATATTACAACATGTTCAGTAAAAGAAATATCTGCATGAGCTAGTTGTTCCCAGTTTAACAGTGTCTCCAATCATATGTGTAGTTGTTTTATAAAAATACCACACATCCAGCTATATAACGCTATGCAATACATATACTTAGCTTCTTGTTTGATACTCTGTTTGTGTTGTTAGAACCAAACGCTGGACTGGCATGAAAAGCCTGAACTGTTTTCACCAAACCTAAGTCTAGCTATGCCAGATCGGCAATCTCTGGCACTTCCTGAGAACATGTTTTCCATGGCTACGTCTGCCAACTCATTCGGAAATCTACACGGGAGCTTCAGTTTGCAAGATACGAGACGATCATCATACTCCCCCTATGATCCTTATACAACTTTTCGCTACTAATTTAGGGCTATCTATAGTCTTTTATCAGTATGTGTTGGAGCTGGTTTGCTGCAGTAGCAATCTGTTGATATTTTTCCTAGTTTCAAATATTTTTCAGATGTTTCACGTGGTTCAAATAAATATTAATGCAGTAATGCTAATGCGCTGTATTATGCTGCACAATGTAGGTGTGTGTATGTGTTGAAAACCCGTTTATTATAAGATTAAAAATAAAGATATGGCTTATAGAGAAAAAGATGGGATAGAGAGATAAGTTTAGTCCATATTCATTTTCCTACAATTAGTTTTACACACGAGATGCATATCTTATATACGTTAAACTCTTTCAAAATTTAGTATCTGATTCTAATGGATAATTAACGTTTTCTATTGTTCTTTTGTTTTGTGAATACAACCAACTTTGTATAAAGAAGCCTGTGTACTGCAGTGTGTCTTGCTCTTGAGAAGAGCATTAGTTAAACAGTTCAGCATACAGTCTGGCATGCATTAGTTAAACCTAGGCTTCTGCAATGCAACGCAATGCTAACTAGATTCTAAAAATTTATTTGCACATTCACAGGAGTGATGAGACTGTCTATACTCATGTCTGTAGTAGAAAAAGCAGTCAAGCAATTTAATTTCAATTTGTTAGTTCATATAAGTATTTCTTAGTAATTTTATTATATATCTTGGATATGTGTCAACCAGTTTATACCAGGGGTGTCTAGCATACCCCTCCCCTTTATAGGGGGCATCTAACAGCTGTACATACAATAGTATCTTAATCAAATACAACATGTCACAACATGCTGTTGTGGACTTACGGTGTGGTAAATTTGCAATCAGATTTTTTAATTTCAATTACAATACTCTCCAACATATCCTTTTGAACAGAATTTACAGACAAGAAAATTTTATGTATATGGAAAAACTATGCACACATCCAAAATTGCACAACTGTTTTTAGGTGCACTCTCTACTCAAACTTTCAGAATTTTACATTAGTATTAGTACTATCAAAGGGTTAAAGTTCATGGACAAGGCTAATAGATAACACTGCATAATAATATTAGTATCATAATAATAATTAGGGATGCTGGCGACGCTATTCAGCTGCGTCAGTTAAAAATGGGCGTGACTTATAAAATTTCAAACTAAACTAAAATTGTGGACGCTAAAATCAATCGTAATTTATCGATTTATTATCTGAGTTAACTTGCCAGGGGCTTAACTCCAATACTTTGATGATCGTGCAATTGGCTGCCCACGCTTTAATATTCACTGCGGTGCTTCAACTGTTTCGAGGATCAACAAAGCTTGCTTGAGCATTTTCAAAATCAACTTTAGTAAAAAAATTAATTTTATTTAATACAATTCTGTCTATTCGAGCTTACTATTTATTTAGCACTTGCTTTTGGTTGTTATATTTCAGCATTTTATTGGCAAAACGTAGTCAAACATGGTAAGTATGGCGCTACTTAGTAGTATTAGTAACTGTAAGTGTAAGTCTATTTCAATTTGAATTTGAATTTAAATTTATTAATATTCGACTTAGTCACCTATTCATAATCTTATAGTAATGGATTGAACAAATTCTGGTTTTATATTCATTTCAATTACCTTGTAAAATTTACATTTAGTTTAACTGAAATCAATTCTTTGATAAACTATTTCATTATTTTTGTAAAACTATTGGAAAAAAAACTTGTTTCAAATGAAATCAGAATACATTCAGTAAGTGTAACTAACAGTAACTGTAAGTGTAAGTTCCAATTTTAGTTTTATACTCAAAAAATCATTTGTCTTGTGTTTCATACTGAAATATTGTTAAAAATTAACGTAAAGCTATGATGATAGCCTGTCTAGTGTCTGATTTGAGATACTTTATCAAAATTCAGAGCTAGAAAATTTATGCATTATCATTCATGAAATCATTCACTACAAATTATTCATTTATTACTATGATTATTTTCTAAATGTTTTTAGATTAGTACAAATTTCTATGTTTATATTACATATTTAGTAGAATAAAGTCTTCTCTAAAATAAGATTGTTTGTAAGAATATACATAGTGATAACGATTTTTTCTATTGATAATTACAATTAGCCATACTTGACTAGTGTACTAGCATCATTGGATTGCATTAAATTCTGTAAATGATGAGTAGGAGAAAGCTAGTGTAAAAATGTGTCACTAATCTGCCAACAATTTGTCTACAAATTATAACAAAATCTAAAATCAAAATTTAAACACTGCGTTTGGAATAACCCATAAATAATTAAAATCTTTTACACAAATGTGTATCGCAATACTTTATGGCACAGTCTTCTTAAATATGTCAACTTTACACATATGGATATTCAGCGCATTAGATTGAGAATAGTTTCTACCTGCTTTTTACTCTTTTTACACATGCTGTTTTTGCTCTCATACCCCAAGAACAGCCTAGTTTGTTAACATTGTTTTGAAACATTTTAGTTTTTCAAGTAGTTTTAGTTTTTCAAGTACTTTTAGTTTTTTACGTAGTTTTAGTTTTTTTTCAGAAGCCTTTGCAAAGCTAATGATAAACATGTTAAATTCACTAAGTATGCTGAATGTGGTTGTAGTCTCACCGTAAACCTAATGTCGGAGGAGGTGCTAAAAAGAAAGCAGGGCCAAAGCCCGAATTAACTGAAGAACAAAAACAGGAAATTAGAGAAGCCTTTGACCTGTTTGACGTGGATGGGTCTGGCACTATAGATGCGAAGGAGTTAAAGGTAATGTTTTCTACTCATCTCTACTCTATTCTACTCATCAATATGTATTTACTTTTTGCTGCATCTGGTTGGCATATCTATACTGTGAAATGTCCCACAATTGATAGTTTCACACTATCTGCATCTACTAGTAAATATTCAATTCATTTAAATGATTATTTAGGTTGCAATGAGAGCTCTAGGCTTTGAACCCAAAAAAGAAGAAATCAAAAAGATGATAGCTGATATAGACAAAGAAGGATCAGGTATGGGAGGAACGGGATTATGAATGGGTTAAAATGATACTCTGCTGTTGGTGTAGCTGCAACTAAATAAGCCTTTTGTATTGGGCCTTAAATCGTTATATCCAACACTTGGAGCGCAACTAGAAAGCGTCTCTTAATTACTTGCACCAGAACCATGTATTGCATGTCTCCACCTATGTGGTGACTTATTACGAACACTGCTAAGGCATTGTATCCTTTAGCTGGTTTTCTTATTTATTTTCTGTAAAGTATCTGGAGGTTAGAGTGCTGGTTTAGTAAACCCGAGGTCATGAGTTCAATCTCCAGTAACAGCCATTGGTGATGTTAGGAAGAGCATCCAGTCATAATTGCTCCTGTGCCAGATATGAATAAGTCCTTAGCCCACTTTAAAAACAACTTTTCCATCAAGGTTTCTCACAGAGATAGTGACTATAAACTTGTGTGAGTTTATCTGTAAAATATCTGTAGTTGAGTTATTCACAGTTAGTTGGTTTGTCTGCAGGTACTATTGACTTCAATGATTTCCTCACTCTCATGACTCAGAAGATGGGGGAAAAAGACTCTAAAGAAGAAATATTGAAAGCATTCAGATTATTTGATGATGATACTACTGGGAAAATTTCATTTAAAAATCTTAAGCGAGTTGCTAAAGAATTGGGTGAAAACTTGACTGACGAAGAGCTACAGGTGTGTAACCAGAGCTTGTGTTGTGATAGATACCTTTTAACTCATAAAATTAGTAGCTGTTGACTGGGCTTGCATGTAATAAAGTTTTTATTCTCAACTGAATCGGTCAATTGAGTTTAAACTCAGATTCTCTAAAATGTATCATATTTTTAGGCACTGGTTTAATTTCAAATAATGAAACAGCAACTCTTAAAATTTAATTATTTACAGTTATGTAAACTGCGTATTGTCAGTATTACTGTGTGTAATTCTGCAATTTATCAACAATAACTTCAAAATTTGATGTACTTTTTTGATAGTTTTTTTTTAATTTGATGTACTAACTGGTGATTATTCTAGCACCATCACTGTTGAAGCTTTGAAATGCAACAATATTGTATACATGCCTGTAGCCAAGTTGTTGATTTTACAAACTTAGACATTTGCTCGTTTAGGGTTTATCATTTGGTTTTGCTGAATTCACTGCTAGATCTATTTAAAGCATGTTATTATATTACATTAGCTGTCAGCTCTCTCATCTTAATAAGCTTTTTAGTTTGACTGTCTAATTACTGCCAACATTTGTTTTGTTTCTAATTGTAATCAACTTCTCTTTGCACAGGAAATGATAGACGAAGCAGATCGAGACGGAGATGGAGAAATAAATGAGGCAGAGTTTCTTAAAATCATGAAAAAAACAAGTTTATATTAACTTTACATCTGTCTGCCTTGCTTGGTCATCAGTTGACAATCTCGCTTCAGTTATCTTCTCTCTGCCGGTTGAAGTTGAGGCTATTTGCTGCAGATAGCAGTTGAAACTGATGTACTCTGTAAACTAAGTGCTGCCAAGTTGTATTTCATTTATATAGTTGACTAAAAGTGCTGTACATTTTCTGATTTTTTTATAGTTTTATCTTACCAGAATATATTGTAAAATTCATGTCTGTTTGTGTTTGGAAGGATTGTGAAAAAGGTTGGCTGATGGTTTATTTTGTCTTACATTTATTAGTGTTCACAAAAATCTCAAAATTGAAAGTAGAATTTGCCAACTGCTTGTAATACAATGCAGAGTAATGCAGCCCTTTATTCTTGCATTTCTCTAGAGTTATCCGAAGGAATTCTCTTATGTATAAGGCTGTGACCTGTGTTAGTCTCATCATCTGACTTAACTGCATGCCCCCAGACCTACAAATAGTATTCTTGTACTTGTATATTACCACAATACTTGCATGTTACCACAGTATATTTAACAGCTGCATGTTACCACTGTACATTTAACAGCTGCATGTTACCACTGTACATTCAATAGCCATATGTCACAACTCTTTCTCAAAAGAATTATGCAAATGGAAAAATGCATGCAATTTCGCCTTATAATCTGGTGTACAATGCAAAACGTATTCCTAGCAGTTGTAACTGTCTAAAATTAGAACTTCTATGAAACTACGTCTTAGCACTTTTTTCTATATAATTATTTAATTTTTAAAGAGTAGGCCTACTACGCTCCATCAATTGTTGAGTTGAGATTTATGAGTAACTTATGCCCTGTTACTTAGGCTATTTCATAAATTCAACAACTGACTATAACATCTGATGCACACAGTGAGTATAGAAGACTTACCTGAGTTCTCTCTGGGTGGTAGAATGGTATGGAGGTAGCCAGTTGCAAGTAGAACACCGTCTCTCTAAACAACCCAGACTCCTCTATAGAACTGTGGGGCTCCCTGTTGTAGTGACACCCATTCAGGATAACGTAGAATATTGGAGTAACTATGGTTTGGTAAGTCCTCATTATCAGGTCCTTGGACCTTGTGTGCTCCAAGTAACAGAACTTGCCACCCTGAAGAATCACACAGACATTTCTATGACATTTCGAAATTTGCTATACATACGTCTAAATGCTGTTCAGTGTAGGCTGAAACACGTATGTACGTATAGGTAGCAAGTGATTTATGGCCCATTATTCTGCTTTCTTCTTGAATATAATTGTTCTATTTTAAAGTCTTAAATAGTCTTGTTCAATGGCTTAGCATAAATTAATAACAAACTATTCAACTTAGAAACTATATGCCTAAAATTAAGTTACCGGTTTGAGAACATAGTGGATATTCTTTAGAGCTTCTCGAACATCTTTGACTGAACACAAGACGTAAGTACAGACCACGTAGTCCACACTATTGGCTGGAATGAGACCCGGCAAATTCTCAACCATTCCTTTCACCACCTCATAAGATTTCAAGTGTCTCCCAAATCTGTTGGAGCAAATAGAATTTGTAAAAAATCATGTTTTTAAAGCTGTTTTGATATTAATTTCAGCAAAAAAGTTGAATAGTTAATAAACTATTTAGTAATATATTCAAATTATGCAAAAAAACTTCAAGGTTTTTGAAAAAAGCAGACAAAATAAACACTCCTGTTTTTGAAAAAGCTGTGGGAATAAAAACAATGTACCAGGGTTCAAATTTTTACATACATGCAGAAACATTACTGCTTAAATTGAAGCACAACTTATAGGAAGGAGATAGTAAACCAGTACGGAGGTCCTAGGTAAACACGTTTGTCTGAAACTTTGTTGGGTCTTTTGTTAGAACCTCTTTCTGATTTACTGTGTGCAACTTCCCTACCCCATGGATGTTTTTAGATAAGCTCGTAGTTTATTCTATACAGTTTAAACTATTTTTAAGGCTTTATTGCATTCGGATTCAGAGTTATCATCTCACAAATTAAACTTCTCTCTAATAATGTTATCAAATATGTGTAGCTGCAGCATTGGAAACATTTCATTGGCCTATATTTTTATTGTTGTTATTATATATATAATTTAAATGGTAAGGGTAGACAGTTTATCTGAAAACTCACTAAACTGTTTGTGAAAATTTGTTTATCTAGAGTGGTAACATGTAGTTTATAATGAAAAATTGATGTTTGTTTAAAGCGAAGGTAAAATATTTATTTGGGAAGAAGGTTAATTTAGGTATAACTTGAAAGTAATAAAACAGCAAGACACCATAAAGTAAAGCCTCCCTGCAGGACCCATATTGCATAAGTAGCCTATTAAGTATAGAAAAAGTCAAATGTGTATTCTGTATCAGTTAACTACAAAAAGCACATAAAAGGAATTGGTATCCCACACCATGCTTTCTACTCAACCAGAAGTAGCTGACAAATTAAAACAGCATCGGGTGCTCTTTGCATTGCTGCAGTGTGTCAATACTCAACACTAAATCAAATTGGTGAGGCTACAACTCTAGTCAATTATACGACCATTCAACATGTTCTAGTAAAATATTTATAGTTGCTAAACTTTATGCACACAGTTTTTACTCAAACATGCAGCTTCTATGCTAAATAACTTCACATGTCACATTTACATATCAACTTACCTTATTAACATATTATATTAGATGTTTTTCATACCTCTCAAAGCTATTGTGGAGATGCTCATCGAACTCAGTGACGGGCTCCAAACATGTGACCACACTATTCAAAGGGTAGTATCGGAAGTTAGCTCCCCCACCTGAACCTATCTCCAATATCTTGACTCCCATATCTGTCCTCATACAGCTGAACATTTCTTCTCTCCATCTAGTTTAAATAACACGCATGCAGCAGCAGCAAATTTAATTAACAACAATTCACTTTATAATCAGCCATAGTATAGACTCTAGACCATAGTAACTTAGTTTGTTTGTTTGTTTGTTTGTATTTTCATAAAATAGTAGTTTATGTCATAGGTTGAAAAATAGAAAAAAATCAGTGATGAGGGTCCATATGCACAATAGCAGAAGGTTAGCGGTTTGAATCCTAGTAAAAGCCATTGGTGACATTGGGAAAGAAATTTAGTCCTAGTTAATCATTTGTTAGAATGAAAGCAAGTCTTTGGTCCATTTAAAAAGGGTTATACTTCAAAAACAAACGTAAGTTTTTTTGTTTTATAAGCATGCAGGTATAGTTTTATAAGCATGCAGGTACAATTTTATAGTCATGGTTAGAGCTATGCAACTGGACGCTAAGCTAAAAAACATGTGCAATATTTGGCTCTAGCAGACGTTTTAACTTTTAATGAAATTAGACATCATTGTGCTGCTGATCTCTACATAATTCAAACAGGTACAAAAACTAAACTAAAGTCTTTTGATCTTTTGATCTGTGCTGCAAGTATTCATCACAGTTCATAGGTTAATATGTGACATAATTTCTTTACCTCTGAGAATATTGTGTATCTGTTGATGTAACCAGCCACACCAACAACTTTCTACCTAGACCAGCATATTTGGCTAAAAGTTTAAAGAGCACAACAAATACTACAACGAATATTACTGGAGAGAGGTCTATATCTGACAGCATAACAACTGCGGGGCCGAAGGCTCATCTCTAGTCGCTCAGAATTTATAGAAAACGCCTCAGTACCTTACACGATGTCTACTGTTAGTTACAGCATCTTAATATTGAATTTATCATTTTTTAAATGAGGTAATTTGCAATTATTTAATTTTTTGAATTCTGTAAGAAATTCTTGCCATTTCATGCAACAAACTATTAAAATAAATTAGTTCATTACCCAACGCTTATTGGATCTCATTAACAGATGATACCTACTGTTACTAACTGACGTAGAGCTTGTTTCCACTAAAGAAATGCAGGGAAACAAAACTCATATAAAGGAAAGGTGTAGAATGCAGTCATGTGAAAGAGAAGAAGGCCATGATGAGTAGAAATAGAGAAGTTAGGAGAAGGTCCCTTTTGATGAGGCAGATACATGCATTAGTGAAGACACCTTGAAGAACTGCTGCCAAGTTCCATAGTGTCCGGGCAAAAAGTTGGAAATTTTCAACATGGAGTGGAATCTGTCTAGAAATGCAATTTAGCCAACCATAGTTCACAGGCTAAAGAGAGTGAGCTGTTGCGGAGTTGGGGGAGGGTTGTTTTCACGCCCCATTTTAAATTACTTGCACTCACAGACTAGAAGACTTACTCTCCCTAATTTATTTTATATGTCAAACTGTCATATAATATAAACAGCTATATAATATCATATTGAGGACACATTGTTGGGAATCATTTTTAGCTTACCTGAAAAGTGGGAGGAGTTTCATTACGTGACATTGTCTGTCAGAATGACATAAGTTCAAGCAGGTAGCTCTTCAGGTTACTGCAGACTAGACAGTTAGACAGTACAGCTGCTACAACTCTCTCCTCCTATTCAAAGCTGCTGAGATGGAAGTTTCAAAGAGTATCAAGCTCAACAGTGGCCATGAAATGCCTACTATTGGTCTAGGCACCTACACCATGTTCAAGGTACATTTTATGTCCTATTTATATAAATTAATACAATGTTAATGTAAGTTATACCCCAAATTTGTAGATTTTCAAAATTGATGGGGTAATAGTTAAAAGCCCTCAGCTTAGAATTTTCAAAATATAACTGCCGGTTGCCTGCAAACAAAGAAAAAGCAATTCTTGCTGCAGTAAAAATATTTCAAACTGTTTTTACTATCTTGCCTAGAAGCTGCGGCCATCTTGAATAAGATTAGCTGCATACTTTACCTGTCTGTGCACTCAATGTGCATACAATGATCCTTGTTGGTTTGTTTCAGGACCAGGCAGACATGCTGACTGTAATCCCGGCAGCAATTGAAGCAGGTTACAGACACATTGATACTGCAACTGTTTATGAAACAGAAACCTTTATTGGAGAAGCTTTAGAGCAGATGATAAGTTCTGGAAAGATCCGGAGAGAGGAAATATTCATCACGTGTAAAGTAAAGTATTGCTAGACACACTTCATATTTGTTAATGTTAGATAATTAAGTATCTCTAAGTCGAGTTTGATTGAGGAGTATGTTTTCTTCCACTTTTTTGTAGTTGCTTATTCAATTATTATATATTTATTATAAAAAATGGGGTTAGTATTAGTTTTATAATACTACAAGCTCCAGAGCATGAGCGTAAAAGTTACTATAAAACAAAGCTCTTTATTAAAGCATACGACCCTCAAGCAATCTGTAGATGATAGATAAGATATATATGAATATTTTAATACTGCATAAGGGAAGCTTGTCAGGCGTTCTTTATAAGTTTGTGAGACGGCACATCTGAAATATAATCCACAGCATGTTGTGATATTACACAGCCTTGACCTTTGCCTTTATTCCAGGTATGGAACACATGTCATCAACCAGATAGAGCTAAGGCTTCTGTTGAACAAAGTCTTAAAGATTTGAAGACTGAATATATTGACATGGTTTTAATTCACTGGCCAATGGCATATGCTGTAAGTATAGTGTGTACATATACAACCGTATGCAGTGTATAACATACTGTATGCAGTGTACATATACTGTATGCAGTGTATTATATGCTGTATGCAGTGTATTACATATTGTATGCAGTGTATTACATACTGTATGCAGTGTATTATATGCTGTATGCAGTGTATTATATGCTGTATGCAGTGTATTACATGCTGTATGCAGTGTATTACATACTGTATGCAGTGTATTACATGCTGTATGCAGTGTATTACATGCTGTATGCAGTGTATTACATACTGTATGCAGTGTGTTATATGCTGTATGCAGTGTATTGTATAGTAACTCATCTCCACCTTCGTCTATATAGGTTCTGAAGTAAAGATTGATTTGCTATGCTTGCTTATGTTCATTTATTACATAAACAGGCTACTATAAATGCACTTCATTTATCGTATAGGTAATATACCAGCTTCTATTTAATCTGTGCTCAGCAAACCCCAGAAAGATGGCAAATAAATAAATAAATAAATAGTATTGTTTGCATTAGAAAAACCAAAGAATGTCTGACAGGTTATCTTATATAAATGTATATTTTTCTTCGTGTCAGTTTCTCTCTCACCATCTGTCTGTCTGTCTGTATGTATTAGTTAAATGACTGACCTCAATACAGGTTAATGTAGACAGTTTTATGCCATGACACTGGTCTGACATTCTATATGCAGCCGGCAACAGCTTGCTAAGCACCAGCTTGCTTTTAGTACGACGATATGTTGATAATCAAAGGTCTACATCGCACACCAGATTGCTAGTGCTAGTGTGTGGGTAATTTTATCAGTTTTTAAAAAGGCTCTTTTTATGACTTTTAAACTAAACAAGTTGTAATAGATTCTCCTGGTTAGACTGCAGAGTAATTTGACTCTGGGTAATAAATCACTGGATCATTTATATTATAAATAAAATTTAATAAACATCAGCATTTAGACAGTGCAATCAATCAATTTTTCTAGCTGCCAGCTGTATTGTAACAGTAGTGTTTCATTTTATACAGAGACTCATTGGTCGTTTTAATTTGTGTTACAAAAATTGTAGCAATAAAATAATTAGCACCTTTGATAATCTAAAGCCTATCTAGAGTAACTTTTAATAACTTTTTTGTGGTTTAATCAAAAGTGTTGATTAAAAAAAACAAACATAGTTAAAAACTTTTTATTATTTTGAACCATTTCACTCTAAAATTAATTCACTGAAATTAGATTTAGACTAAGCTTCAAAGTTGAGCGTTTCATTTATGCAGGCAAGTGATGAAAGAGTCCCCAAAGATGAGAATGGAGACGTGATGTATGCTGACATAGATTATGTTGATACATGGAAAGCTTTGGAAGAATGTGTAGAAGGAGGTCAAGTCAGATCCATAGGGTTGTCCAACTTTAACATTGAGCAGATTACTAGAGTTTGTGACTCGGCTAAGATTCAACCAAGTAATCTGCAGGTATAATTGAGGCTCAGTATAATTATCTCAGTTGAACTGCTTGCATTCTAGTTGGTTAAGCTATTCATGGTGTCTGGTAAAAATGACACAGGTAATAATGGTATAAATGGAAAAGTAGATAAATGTGACACGTTTTCAAAATTGGGCTTTGAGTTTGGGCAAATTTAACATCAGCTAGTGTGCCGTTTTTACATACTTTTCAATTTTGTGCCATATATTGTTATCTGTGCTATTCTTACCTAAAATCGCTATTTATCGTTCAGAGATAATAGCACTATAGTACTGTGTGAGAGGACAAAATTATTATGAAAGCTCTGAAACAACTATAGGCCTATTTACAGTATGTGTACAGTATATGCAACTGCTAATGCTGCAATTTTTCTCTTTGGTTGGTAGGTTGAATTGAATGCTTATTTCAATAACAAGAAGTTGGCAGATTGGTGCGGAGAGAAGGGGATAGTTGTGAGTTGCTACGCCCCTCTCAGTAGCCCTGGAAGGTTCTGGAAGGAGTCGGCAGACCTCAACCTAATTGAAGACGAAGTTGTAGTGAAAATAGCTGAGATCCATAAGAAGACAGCCGCTCAAGTATACATAAAATAGTATTCTTATTTCTAGTCAGTACAACATTAGCCAATGAGGTCAAAGATACTTGTGGAGTTATCTACACATGTATGCTGATTACTTGAATTGAAGATCGATCTAGTAGAATTGATTCTAACAAATATTTGTAATCTGTAAAATAAAGCAATCTGTTTAAAATTACAAATCGAAGCTTTGCAAAAATCTAAATGTTGACATCTAACAATTTTACACAGTCAAACTTCTTCTGGCTAGCTTGTAAACAATGATTGGAAAGACAACTCTACTTCTTTATTGTGATGCTAAACTTTGTAGGTGGCTCTGAGGTTTCTCCTGCAGAAAGGATATGTAGCGTTACCAAAATCAGCTAATCTCAAAAGACTAGCTGAGAATATAGATGTAAGTGTATCATCATATGCTATATATTATAATTTGCTGTGGAGCGTTGTGTTATGCATGCAAGTGTGAATGGTTCTAAAAGCAGCTCCAAGTTGGGGGTGACAGAGTGCAATAGTTTGCGGTTCTCTAATTTGGAGTTGGGATTTATTGAAACTCAAGAACCACAAACTACTAGCTGTGTTTGGTCACCCCGAACTTGGACCTGTTTATAGAACTATTCCATAAGTGTGATGTAATCTACTGCTGAATATTGCGTCATACACATAATTAATACTTGTGTAGCTACTCTTGATACATTCTTTTGCTGCTTTAGGTCTACGATTTTAACCTCTCCGTTGATGAAATGGCTGAATTAGACTCGTTGAACAAAGACCTGAGAGTTTACTGTGAAGACTAGTATGTATTATATCGATCTCTGCTATTAATTTAGTTGTTTGTATAAACTGTCTCCTATCTACCTACCTAGCTGCAATAATGGTATGAAATTTAATAACTTTGCTGTCTACACTTTATGCTCCTCATTAAGAGATTTTTGGAAACTTTCTGACTCAACTTGAATGAAATTCACGCTCCTTCAAGTTTTTGTGTTTGTTTCTATTTTAGTGCTAGAAGCAGTCCTTATTTCCCATTCTGAAGAAGTGGTGCTTCTGAAGAGAAAAAGTGAAATAAGTTATTTTTGGCTCAAAGTAGGCGGTGGCTTTTAGAAACAATATTGTCTTGTATTTCATTTCACACACTTTACATGGTTGCATTAGCTGAATAAAAATATTATCTAAATAAACCACTATCCACAAATTGAGATATTTTAGTTTTGAAGGTGAAGCAGCTGCAATGATGGTAATGACCTGAATAGTTAAAGGTTTCTGTGTTGTGCTAATTTGGGCAAACTTCATAAAATTATTAAACCAACATAAAAAGTGATAAAAATACTTGAAGACATGCTTAAACATTTCAGACAACTGCCTATATATGAATACCAAGGTTTGAACAAAATTCTAAGCTATTTCTGTAGTTGTCCATTACTCCATGAACCAGTCATAATACTTAAACACAATGGAGTCATGGTTATACAACTCCAACTACTGCATCAGCACAATGCTTGCAAACTTAAAATGTCATAACTTCATCACTTGTTAAATTGGCAATGTGTGCGGTAGAGTGCAACTATACCCACTGTTCACAGTTGAGCTATTCTTCTCAATGAAACCATAGCGATTGGCTCAACAGTGGTTCAATGTATGGAAGGGCGGCTCCAACCCCACGCCCAATATCGGCATAACATCTATTAGCTGCTAACAACTTAAAATAGTACAAAGTCATCCCTTTTGTGACACATGATTAACAGAGTTATTAACATTTTCCAATAGCCTATAGCCTATGGTAGTAAAAATTCAACATGTAAATGGAGTCTACAGTAAACTATGCTAATTCTGAACTATATGTTTTTATTGATGAAAATACAACAAAAAATAAGTTTGCAACACTGGTATAGCTAGCTGGCAGAATTGTCCGCAAAATAAATACATAAGTATATTATTCTGCAAACAGTGGATACATAAAAACCATAAATAAAATTACCATGATAGAATACATAAGAGTACAGAAAAATATAACTACAGCCCTTTTTTACATAAAATACAACATAGCCTAATTTACAAATTCAATGACAAAAAGGTAAGGAACCAAAGATCAAATTACAGCATTGCATATATCAGTGCATATATTATACATAAAATATTTTAACATCATACTTTGAGTCCAAAACAAGACAGCCTTCAGCTGCCAAAATAATGATATTATAATATACTAGATTCAATGTTGAGAAAAGATAACTCCACTGTGAGAACTGTGAAATATTTATATTATATTAAAAGTAAAAAGCCAAAGAAGCTGCTACAGCTTTCAAGTTACTTTAATAAAAGAGTTTTATTGCAAACATATAAAATGCGTCTAGTAAATCTGTATAACTAAGTCATAATCATTCTGTTATTTTACATATTTGTTACCATAAAGTCACGTTACACGTGATAGTAGGAAAAGGCCTTTTCCATAGGAAAGAGATCTTTGAATATTCTCACAGAGCTGGAGGTATGCATTGGTGCTCTAGATGCCTTCCTGTAGCCTTGTTTTAGGAAAAATCTCACAGCTTTAGATGAAGCCAGTAGCCTTATTACTACACTGTTGTCCTAAAATATACACAAAATCATTGAAACTAAAAAAAAATCTTAAGAACTAAGAATTTTGAATCATTAATTAACTGTAAAATTTATGAGAAGTTTTACGGTTAAGCACGAAGGTCATGGGGGGTTCGAGCCCGACAGAGGCTATTGGTGATGTTAGGAAGAGCATCCAGTCAAAATTTCTTCTGTGCCAAATATGAATAAGTCCTTAGCTCGCTTTAAAAAAATCCTTTTCATCAGGGGTTTCTCACAGGGATAGTGACTATAAACTTGAGGGAGTTTTTTCATGAGAATCTTACCAAATTATGCAGATATTTCTCCATGTGTGTGAGCAAGGCCGAGCCATATCCACATCTTTTATAATAGCTGTCAGTGAAGATATATTCTACTATATGACAGCCATTCTCGAGAAAGCTATTAATAGTAGGGTACTCTGTAAAGGCTGAAACAAACAAAATGCAACAACTCGTTCTGCATATGCTGACAACTTTTGTGACATTGATGATATGCTAGTAAAGATATATGACAACTTCTGTAATGATTATTTGTTGGTTTCGTAATATTTGATCAAAAGTGCAACTAAAAATATACATATACCAGAAAAAGCATTAATGACAAGACTAGTGATACAATAATTAGTATATGTTACTTCCTTGTCAGACTCATTGCTCGTATAAACATAATAAATATACTCACGGAAGAAATGTTCCCCTGGAAATTTGTAGGGAGGAAAAATAAGATAAGCATCGTCAAAGACGGGCCTCACAGTACCCACACAGACTAGAATCTTCACAGCACCTGAAATAGTGAGCAGCCATATTGGTTATCTACAGTAACAAGATATTCCCATACCCAAATGACAAGCAACCTTAAGAAATTGAAGAGAAACTTGCCAACAAATCTTTTAAGATAAATAGCATGGCAAAACAAACCAATCAGAACAAAGCATTCAAACTTTATAATGTGCTGGTCAATTATACAATTATAAACAATTCCAATGCTAGTAAATAAATACCCCATAACACATTAAACAATTTTACCTCAGTAATCATCAACTATTAAAATTAAAGATATATAAGTTTTACAGTTTTATATTCAGACTTCATCTTTACATTCAAAAATATTAATACAAAAATGTGAGACCCTATTATACACATAGTTGTTTTGGCCAGTGTTGAGTAAGTCAAATATTTGTATCTAAAGTTGCGTTTATACCTCTGCTGAAAAAAGTACCGAGTTTAAGTTAATAACGCTTTTCCGGGTACCCCTTTATAGTCAAACTTAAACTCGTTGAAATCATATTGATGCGGTTGCTCACTTTCTGAAATTGAAATTTGACTCGCATAATAGCTATTTGATGCCCTTTGTAAACGTCGTGAATTAGTGAAGCGGAAAGCATAAAAGCGATAATTGAGAAGGCGTAGGCTATATAATTATAACCGTATAAGTACGTTGTCTAATCGCCAAAGTAATAACTAAATAACGATGTTTACAAGGAGTTATCATTCCTATTCTAAAATTGGCCGATTAAGTTATCACAGTACAAAAATTTCAACGGGTGGCTTTTACAATGCAATGCAACTCGGAGAAATTTCAATCCGGCCAAATTGAAATTTTGACCGAAAATCGTGAAGGTATAAACGCAACTTTAGACATAATTAAATAACAAGTTGATACCTTGATGACTGACTCTATAGCCAAAGAACAAAACATTATTCTCCGGGACATTTATACTCTGACCAACCGACTGGCTAGTGAACTTTCTAAATTGCTTGATATTCTCATCTGTTAATTCTTTTTGCTCCACTACAAATTCTGTACTATTACTCATCATATGGCTACAAGAGATAACACAAAACATTAGAAGGTAAACTTATTTACTCGTATAAAATGAAGCTTTCTTGAAAAAGTGATTGATAATGACCAGAACAAGTGATGCCTGCAATTCACTATGACCAATTAGCAACTGAGCCAATGTACTTAAAGATGAGGTCACGAGTCTCATTTCTAACCAGAATGGTAATCAATTAAGTTGCATATGTAAAACAAAATAAGTGAAAGAGACACTACGCTTTCTCATAACTAATTTTAAAATGAAAAACCAACAAAGCTGAAGGCTACAGCTACAGATAATAGTGTTAAATGAAAATAAAATAAAACTAAATGATTACATTCATTGAATCTAAACTAAAAAAACTGTGACTAGTAAGTTAAAGAACAGTGAAGACATCAAAAATTATTGGTATAAAATATTTGATGTAAATATGAACTCTCAAACACATTAAATAGTGAATTTCCCCATCTTACAGCATTCGAACAAAGATCACCTTTTTACCAGTGGCTGACTATGTGATATGTTCTTCACAAAATGGGACTTTTTATAATAAGACAAAAGTTATAGATTAAACAGTTTATTTGATAAACAGCATGGCAAAACAAACCAATCAGAACAAAGCATTCAAGCTTTATATTGTGCTGGTCAATTTGACAATCATAAACAATTCCAATGCTAGTAAATAAATATTCCATAACACATTTAAATATTTTTACCTCAGTAATTATCAACTATTAAAATTAAAGATATATTATACTTTATATACAGTAAAACGCTATTGAAACTCTAACTAATCAGCTAGAGGTTTTATGTTTTATCAACTAAAGGATCATGTTCAACACGTTCCATGTTAGTAGCATTCATTGTTCTTAGCATATCAGACTGTGTTTGGATCACATCTCTAATTATCTACAATATAACAGGTTTAACAATACAATTCCATTTTTTTTAGAGAAACCATTAAATTTAATAAGCTTGCAATTTAATATTTTAATAGTTCAATCTGTGTACAGCAACTGTTTCAAGGTTTATATATACACAAACAAAAACAAACAGCCTTAATAAATTATCAAAGGAAGTTTAATTGAGACAATACAGATAATTAGGACAAGTTAAGTCAACTATTTGAGCAAAGTCAAGTAAAAGACTTGACTTAAATCTATTTTAATTGATTTGCAGGAACTTGATAAAAAATCAATATGTGTAATGACTGTTTAAAGACACATAGATTGTCTAAGAATTGGTGGGTAGTTAAACACATTCAGCAGCTTAAATAAAAATATTAAGTTTGTAAAGTCAAGTCTAGCTATGTATGTTGAAATTCATATATAACTTCATCAAATAATTTAAACTCAAAGTAACTACAGGAATCATGGTTAGCTGTTATTGAAATTCAATAGCTATTTAATTTCTTTAACCCACATTAAAGGTCATAGTGTTAATAAAACAGTATAGAAACATTAGGGTTTAATAAATTTAAATGCTTAGTGTAAGTGTTGATTAAATTAAATTAGAAAATTCAGTATTTTAAATTTCAGAAATTTTAAGGATTTACAGCAAGTGAATAAAAAATCTCAAGTCAAGTCAAAGTAGTAAGTCAACCACAGTAAAAAAATTCAAGGATTTGGGTTTAAAAGTGCTGGAGTCAAAATGATTTGGGCTCGGTAGTTAACTAGTAACTACATACTTTCATATTAAATTGAAACATAGAATTGTATCCCCATGAGTTATTGCATAATTTTAGTAGAGGTAAAACAAAAAGATATTTATTTCATTAAAAGTTCCGATGATGCTTACCTCGTTATATGATCGTTTCAATGAGCCAGATTTACCACCCTTGTATGACTGCCTTCGCCGTTTGAAATCTCTTTCTTCAGCAAGAACTTCCAGTCTTGACTTAACTCTGTTGTCAGCGTCTAAAAGACATAACTTTCCAGCCTATCACAAACAACAGAGGATATACTTGTATACAGGTTTGATAGATTGGATTGATAAATTGAACTCATTTCGAAATTCAATGACAAAATTGCAACAGTTGACAAACTTAAGTTCAATATAACTAACTTGAATGAGGATTGAGTTCCATTGATGCCAGATTAGCGAAAGCTGCTTCATTCAACTTTCTCTTCTTCGCTACCTTTGCTTGAAATGCATCATACTCTGCCAATCTTTCTGCACTTGAAAGTTGATCTGAATCTATTCGCTGGGTTGCTGAAATGATAAAAAATTGAAAATACTTGTTAAAAAGAAAGAGTAGGTAAATTAATATAGGTCTACTGTAGACATTACTGCATCTTAATACAAACAGGATTAGAACAATATACTTTTGTTTTAACTCGGGAAAAACAGCAGCAAGGTTATTAAATATACCGATACAACATACAATATTTCAAATATGACCATTCATTTCGGTGAAACATTTAAAACCTGAAACTACAAAATGTATATACACTTTGCAAACAACTAGCTATGATAAAAATATAATGTTTCTATGACAACTGAATGTAATTACTTAAAGTTAAGATGCATTCGTTAATAATAAATGTACATAATGTGGTTAGTGATTACCAGTAGAATGTTGCTGTGACTTTTTGCTTTCCAGTGACTACAAATAACACATATTAAGAATATAAATAATTAACCTGAGCTACTATAAATATTCAACTAAGAACTCAGCTAAATTCATGTCCTGAAAATTAAAGAATTACTGGCAAATATCAACTTTTTAAAAAGCTGAGTTTTAGTTATCATTTCAGTATAGCAGAAGAAAACCATGCAGATAGTTTCAACATTAACTATTAACATACAACACATAAAACTCACCTGCAAATCTTGTTTAGCCGCATGAATGTTCTCATTAAACTTTAATTGATCAACACTACCGAATAGCGAGTTATATTCTTCGAGGACGTTTTCAACGCGATCAAATAGCGACATAACCTTTGCAGCAAAATAACTTTTTTGAATACATATAAAATTATGCTAGCTTATTGAGCTAAAACAATCATGCTATTTGCATTTGTTACATAAAATTCAGCACATGCAACAAACTTACAAGAACTGAATGTTTTGCAACACTAAACTTGAAAATAGTTGTACACAAAAATTGGTAAGCCACAATAAGAGACTATATGGCAAGTATAATCAAACTGGTTAGGTGAGAAGAGAAACTCCATGTTCTCCATCTAACTCTGATTGTAAAATAGACTTTGTTGAAGTAATTAAATAAAAACAGATGAGCAACTGGTATAATGTTTTGTAACCAAGTTGTTTATTACTACTAAGTATAATCCTCAAAGTCAATCTAATAGTTATAATAAAAGTTATAATACTTATAGACTATACTGTTATATATTTAAATCTTATAGTTATAATAATAGTAATTAAATAAGTAAATGTATTACTAATACTAATGAAAATCTTATGTCTAACTCTATGACTACAGGCATAGCAATACTAATAAGCAATAGTAATACTAATAGTAGTAGTAATCTTAATACATTAAAACTAAATCAAAATGCAAGACTTTAAATGTAAGACTTTAATACTAAGAGTAAGCTCATGTCTAACTCTATGACTATAGTAATACTAATAGTAGTAGTGATAGTAATAGTAATATTAATAGTAATACGTAATTTCGTACATAGTCGTTTCCTACACCGGTCGTTTCGTACACAAAATGGCAGTTTCATACACAAACTGTTGTATACAAAATAAATAATGAATTAACCCTACATTTCAAACCCCCGAACTCAAATAATATCGATGGGTAGGAAACGACCTCAAAAAGTGAGTATGAAACGACTTGTGTACGGAATGACCTGCACCTGTAATACTAATACAGTAATTGTAAGATTAAAAGTAAATCAAAATCAAAATACTAATAAAACAATACATAAAAAAATAATAATAAATAAGTTTAAAAAATGATGTAGACAAGTTGCAGTTGAAGCAAATTCTACTTGTTGAATTAAAATTCCAGTCTTATAGAATATGATCCTGAAGTCACTTGAAGATTTCAGCACAAAAATAGTCACCACTTAGCACTATGATATTCACCACTTAGCACTATATTCACCATTATTGCAACTCAAACTCAATGGTAAATTAATCAAAGAGCCAGGGAGATTGTAAATACTGAGGTTCATTCGAATAGTAAGATGTACACACTACGGTAGGCAGTAGCGAAATGACTGTTACTAACAATCACGATCATATTTATTTTCACAAAACGGACGTCTTGGAGTTAATTTACAATAACTATAATACGATAAACTTACGATCACGGTAAATCTGTTCTCTCAGAAATAATTTAAACTGTAAGGTTGAAATACTAATACTGGTTACATTGAACATAAAAACAACAACATATAAACTACAAGTTATAAATTATTTTATACTTGGGTAAAAGTTGAGAATAATAATGATTCTAGAGAAAGAAAAAAAAGAAATCCAAGTTGTTTATAAAAAATTAAATTGAAGAGTTCCTGAATTAGAATATTATCAATATGAATAACTCAATATGCCTCTGTTGAGAGGCGCACAGCAGGAATAATTGATCTGATACTAATAGTAATAGTATAAGTATTACTATTAGTAATGCTAATAGTTATAGTAACACTAATAGTAATACTAATAGTAATACTAATTAAATTTAAATACTAAAATACATTAATTTTTAAATATTAAAAGTTTTACAATTACTATTACTATTAGTATTACTGTAAGTGTAAAACTAAAACTCAAACTGTAAAATTGAAAATTTAATTATTTTAGAATTAGAATAGCATGCTCATAGCCATACCGGATTTCTCAGAAAACTCAGACAATAAAGTCTAAAAACGAAGTTAAATTATTAATTACTATCAGACAACCAATGGTTATGAACACTACTTACACACTTAATCTTGTAGTAATACTAATCGTTATTCAAATAATATAATGAAAATAGATCTTCAGTCTCATGGACTTCGACTAAATGTGACAAATTAAAGAAGTGGTATAATTGTAATAACGTTTTTTATTCTAGTCTAATTAAAACCCTTTTAACATATCGGTTTAATAGTGAGGCTAGTCTTTTACAAAGGGCTAACGAGGAGGCTATTTTTAATAAAAGAACCAGCCAATCAATATTCGTAAAATATTTTTCTGCGGTCTATAGTTATAGCATTTAAATTTCATTTCCGTTGTCATGAATTGCAAGAACGAGAACTATTTACTATTACTATTAGTATTAGTTGTTATGTCCTGTAACTATTAGTAGTTTACAGTTACTATAAATTCGATACAGTCTTGTCCTAGTGAAACCAGCTACAACCATAAAAATTAAATTTTATTTAAAATTACTATTAGCCAAGTTAAATGCCAAATTTAGGTCCCATCAAAGAAAATTGAATGGTGAATTGAATATCCAATTCCACAACCTAAACCAAAATCAAAATGAGCATCTAAAAAACTCATAAACTAGAAGACTTGCAAGACATTCCAAGCACATTTCTCATTTTCATTCTGTTGACTCATCATGTTACTCGAAGTTATTGTAGTTGTGCTATCCTAATTCTGCCACTTACAAGTTGATTCAATTTCATGATTGGTTGTAAAATTTTAAGCATTTTATTTCATCAATAGCTCTTAGTGACTAAGTTAGTCTTTAGAATTAGTCAGTTAGTACTACGTCAACTGCCATACTCACTGTGCTTTAAATGTTAATTTCAATTTGTTGTTGAGTTTTTTTGTTGACAAATCGATGGCTACTGTGCCAATATATGTTGGCCAATGTGGTAACCAAATCGGTTATCAGTTTGATGTCAAACGGCATGAAAACCAACCATCAACTTCTGAAACTACGAGAGAAAGAACAATCACACACGCTTCTAATACAAGGTTTTTATTTAATATGGTATTGTTGTTTTGTTGTTAATATTATCATTATGCATAGGCCTTGTTTAACTAATGCTCTTAGCTGATGCTGGTATTTTTTTCAGTCAATGCTAATTGAAATCAATTGTTTCCTATTGAAGATTGTTTAATTTCATTACTTTTTCCTGGTCTATTATAAACAACTTAGTGAATTTAACCAACCTAGTAGGTAGTACATTGTAAAATATGTTATGCAATTTAGTAAAGCAAGAAAATCTTATAAAGCAGTAACATATTGATCTACTAAATGATTCAAGTATTGCTTTTATAACTATGAAATTAGTATACATAATTTATTTGGAGTACACCTATACTTTTTAACTACATATATCTTTAAGGAACATATCTTTATGCTCAATTAGTCCGTCACTTTAAAAATGTTCTAAAGATATAAAAAGTAGCAGAATTACCATCAAAAATGTTAATTCATATACAAATACTGAGCAATAGTTTTATTTTATTGTTATCATTCACACCAATATATTTATATGCCACTTTTTTTTTCTTTATGCTACTAGGTTTATCACAGCAAGAGAGTGCTTAGTAATAGTAGTGCTGAAGTGCATTATATTAAAATAGTAACTGTAAGACACTGCCGCAGTGCTTTATCTACTTCATTCAATGGTACAACCTAAAATATTGTTTAGGTCAGGGAAAGTTTTGGACACAAATTATAGAGATTCTATTATGATTGATACGGAAAGCAAAGTGATCAACAAGCTAGCAAAGCTGCATTTAACTAAATCTAGTGGCAAATTACGTGCAAGAAATCCGTAAGTAAGTCTACTACATGTTTGTCACAGTAAATGGTGAGGGTATTCTATCATATCATGTTGAAAATATTATCAGCTCAAAATTTCCAATTGCATCTAAACACTCAATATACTGTGGTAGTGGGAAACACAGGTTGGAATTTATAAGATAACTTGATTACAGAGTTTCATCAACTGAATGTTGTTTTCAAGTATGGTTCATATAACCAAATTTTCTTTTTTATTTTGAACATCTTTTTTATATAAAATTTTCTTGCTATCAAATTCAGGGTAAAAATAGTCTTTCAATTTAGCATTCAAGGTATTGAATGCAATGCTAGCCATTTTATCATGCCTATTCACAAGTATGTAAAGTCTAATTTTTGAGATACTACAAGCAGTTGTACAAAATTTTACGTGCAGTGTTGGCATGCCAACTATTTACACACTTACTCTCCTAAAACTTCTATATATGTTAAATATATTGTAGTGTTACACAAGTCATAAGAGATGGTAATGCTATCTCTGGAAAAAGAGGCAGGGGAAATAACTGGGCACTTGGTAAATGAGATATTTTAGTATAGTAGCTGGCAGACTATTAACTCTTTTTGTATTTTGGGAGTCCTTCAAGAGTGAATTATTTTCTAGGATACGAGGGCATAGGAACTGAGAGTGTGTTGGAGAAAGCCTTAGAGTCAGTGAGGAGGCAGGCAGAAAGGTAGGGAGTTATCTAACTAACATCACAACTGATTAAACTTTCGGAGAGGGGGATTATAGTCACTTTCCCCAAGAGAAACCCTGGTGGGAGAGGTTTTTAAGCAAGCTAAGATCTTGTTTTCTGACATGGTGCAAAATCAATTATTACTAAACGCCCTTCCTAACATCACCAATGGCCTTTATTGGGATTCGAACCACTGACCTTAAGTTTACTAAGCCAGTGCTCGAACCACTAGACCACGGCTGTTCCTTGTTAACTAATATACTAATATCATAACAAATATCTTGCAATGAGTAGAACAGTTGTCACAGTGAATACTAGCACTCACACTCAGTTACTTGCAGTGCGTTATATTCATCTAGTGACTCACAGTGACTGCTAGCACTAACACTCAGTTACTAGCAGTGAGTTATTATATTCTATTGATAGGTGTGACATGTTCAATAACATCCTTCTCATCAGCAGTCTCTGTGGAGGTACAGGTGGTGGTCTAGGCTCTCGAATTCTCGAGTCTCTACGTGGCGAGTTTAGACTAGAGCATATTATCTCCTGTGTTGTAGCACCGTTTCTCACTGGAGATACTCCTCTACAGCATTACAACGCTTTGCTCTCATTGGCTTCACTACAGAAGTACGTATGCTTGGTTACACTTTGTTGTACTGGTCATTGCATGATGTCATACTGTTCATGTTTTCCCAATGTCTTGTCTGATAATACTACAGTAAATTATCTTTTTATATGTTGCAATGAATTTGAAATATTATTATCTACCACATTTTATTATCTTATATTTGTTACACATTGCTCTAAAGTTTAAAAGATTTTATGATTTAAAATATTTCAAAATATGCAATGTTTTTAAAAAATGCTCACGTTTTAAAAATTATTGCAGCTCCAATTATGCTTATACTAATACTAGTTGTGCTCACATATCATACTTGAAATATGGTGGTCAACAAAGTTTTCTTTTATTTTTAAATTTTCATAAATTTTTTTGTGTAATTAAAGCAGGTTTTTATGTTTAAAGTTGTTCAATTGGTAGCTGGAATCGCCAAAGTACAATTGATTGTGTTTTTCAGGTTTTCAGACGCCGTGTTGTTGTTTAAGAATGATATGGTGAGTAGCCATTGCCACACAAGTAGCTCTCTAGAGCAAGGGACAGACCACACAGGGATATCATACACTCACATGAACAGATATATCGCATCTTGTCTAGCTGAGGTAACCACGCCCACTGATACACTCACACCATCAAGGTTTGTGGCTCACATATAAGAAATAATGGCTAATACAAATATGTTTGAAGAGTGACACTGTAAGAGCCAGCATCATCTCTTACTACCATTATAAGGTAATATACTGAATGTTTCAGTGGGTTTGGATGTAATCTAGAGTTATCTGAACTTGTACGCAGTGTCTGTCCTCAGCCAAGTTTAAAATTTCTCACAACCAACCAGGCAACTAGAGCTACAGATGACGTCAAGGCACTGTGCAACAGTGTAATAAGTCTCACTAAAAAAGAAAGCATGAGCACAAAGGTATGGCTTTAACATTACTATTGAATTCAGTTCTGTAACTTGTCATATATGTATTTTAGTATATCTCATACAGTGTACGTCTTCATCTCTACAGTCATGTGTCTCAACAACGAGCACTCTTTAAGGACCTAAAGGACAAAAGTCTAGTGTCTTTTACTCAATCTTTCATATTATAATGGGTTTTTTAATTTTGAAGTCAACATACAGTCTTTCAGGTTTTGGCAGTTATTAGCAACTTGTTGAGTTTCACAGCTGATTTTTATTTCAGTGTCACAGTTTATCAAATGTAGCCGTGATCCGTGGTTCATCAACTTCCAACTCTATCTATGCCACTCTGCCTGCTATGGAGCAGAGAATTAAGAAAGATTTGCGGGCTGTCAGCTGGAACCCATTTCCTGTGGACTATTGGTTATGTAAGTTTTACTAGTGCTGACAAAATGTCAAAGTGTTTTGATTATTGTCAATATATTGGCATATTTGAACTTGTTGTCAGTTTAATAAAGTCTTAACTTCTAGAGTGACTTTAATCAACACACCGCTATGACAGAAACATTACTTGCTTTCATTGCGAAGGTGTGGGCCGGCGCTTTGTTTTGTGCTGATGGGGAGACAAGTCTCAAAACAGTCGCACTATTCACAGATTGACTTGTATATGTGACCAGTCGCGACAAAACCGGGGATGTGGCGGCGTTTATTAAGTGTAGTAAATGAAGGCTTAATTTGGAAATACTTAAATTTGAAATTAATTTCCAATTTTTAGATTTTAAACTTTTCTAATGCAAAAAAATCCAAGGATTTCAAAAATCATACTTTCGTAAGCATTTAATGATTCCTTCAGCTCTAAAATTGCATTTAAAGTTGGTAACTAAGGCTTTCAATTTTCTAAATGATGAAAAAATTGCGAAGTTATCAATTAAAGAAAGAGGACAATTTTAGTCATTTTCATAGCGTGAGATCTTGCAAATTTATTTTTTATCAAATAAATTTAGCTTCCACCTCTTTCTTCGTACTGTCAGAAACATCATATTAAAAATCGAAGGCTAAGTTTAGTTTTTCATCGCGTTCCATCCAAAGTTAGCTTTTAAGTTACTGAGCTGTTTTGCCCTTTGGTGATAAATGCTGAACTTAATCTTTATCTTTAGCGTTCAAGCTTGAAAACCGCAACAATACAGGTAATTATACTCAAAACAATCATTTACGCTACTAACTTAGAATTGTTGCCAAGATTATTTGTAGTTATCAATTTATTAATATTTGTACTATCAGTATCACTAGGAGTAGCCGTAGGAGTATCACTATCAGTATGTCTTAGTCTATTCTATTCTATACTACTACTAGTACTACTACTCAACTAGTAACTATTTAAATGACTCTCACTATGACTCACAGTTTGAGGTACGGTTACTCATGATGATAATCATAATGATTATCATTCATGATTTACTGGTATTTGGTAGTAAAACCAAATGTAACTCATTATGATTAATAATAATAGTATAACTATAACTATAAGTTATAGTTATACTATTAATATTAATGAGTTACATTTGGTTTTACTACCAAATACCAGTATCAGTAAATCATGAATGATATAATACTATCAGTATGAGTATCAAGTTTTAAGAGCAAAGGCGAAACTCAGAGTCAGACTCAAATACTAATACAGTAAATGTAATACTAATATTATTAGTATTACATTTACATTAGTAATAAGTAATAAGTAATAGTAAGAGTGAATTTATAATTATTAATTACTTATACTTATAGTATAAGTATAAATAATTAATAATTATAAATTCACTCTTACTATTACTTATTACTCATTAGTATTACTGTATTAGTATTTGAGTCTGACTCTGAGTTTCGCCTTTGCTCTTAAAACTTGATACTCATACTGATAGTATTATATTTATTGATTTATTCTATAGTTAATATTTCAATTTACATTAGACTTACTCTTACTCTTAGTCTTAGTAACTTTTAGCCTCTGTCTTAGATTTTGTCAATACAGTTACTGATTACTATTACTATTAGTATTAACATTAGGCCTACTAGTACTAGTCAAACTACCGGTTCCTTTTGTGATTTTTAAATTAGCTCAAAGTTTGATTTAAAATATAATGATAAAATCTTTATCACATTATGCAGGCTTACAGTTAGTGTTACTATCAAAACTCAATTGATAATCATATTTATATTGATAAAAGCATCACCTATAACCAAATTGAAATGATAAATGTGACTAAATGTAAATGAGTATAATGATAAAATATTAATGCGAGTTCATGATGATTCTATAGTTGACTGACTTAGTTTTTCAGTAAGTTACTTTTAGTCCTATTTAGTGAGTAGTAACACTAACTGAATACATAAATAGTCTAAACTTTTTAATTTTATTATAAGATGAGCAAAAATTTATTCATATTTTAAAGTAATTTATTGAATTCAAATTGATTTTATAGTAAATGTCTTTAATAGATTCAATTGCACTTAGCTAGCTTTTTTACTCAATTAAATGCCTGAGTGGTTAATAGTTATCTAAAGACATTGCTTCAAAATTGCCAATTGCAGAGATGCTAGATATTCAAGTGCATAATGTGTAATTTTACTGATAATACTATGTTAATATAGAATAATCCTATATTCTGTACATTTTAGAAAGTGCACTTGTGAGGGCATTAGAGTGAAGACTTATACCTACACAACTCTGCTACCTATCAATCTAATACTTCTAATGTAGACACTCCGAATTTTGGCTTGCAAGGTTATGGCTTCTGCTTATTTCATTCATAAAAAGGTTTGCAGTCTTTTAATGATGTGCTTGAAAATTATCAAGCATTTTTTTAATTCAAATTGTTCTGTTTAATTCAATAAATTTAAACGTTGATGAAATGCAGGATCACAATTAACTGCTGCCATAATAGTACTACAAGAGTGTTTAGCCAACTAAATTTTTGTAATATAACTGGGTATAATTTCTAATCAAGCTACCGTTTCCTTTTGTTATTTAAAAAAAGTCAACATTGTACTTTCAGCTCTGGAATAGACAATAAGTGGGTAGATTGGCAGGATGGAGGTCAAGTAGCAGCATCTCTAATTGCTAGAAAATCAGCTGATGATAGTGATGAAGCTTTTGCCACATACATGATGTTATGTGTCCATACTCCGTAAACTCATATTATGAAGACCAAGAAAGTAGAAAGATGAAAAGTGCCTTCTTTGCAAAAACCGTAGAAGCTATCTAATTTTCTTTTCTTGATAAGAGTTAATTCAAGCATAATGGTTGTATCCAGGCTGGATTTTTTACTGCATTTAATTGGTTTTTTAAAATAATGTATTTGATGTTTTAAATGTGAATATTAATGCCTAATAAAACTCAAAAGTTCTAATAGCTGATTTTATGTTTATATTTTCAACATTTCGGCCAAATCAATTGCTAAATTTAGTTGCCGTTAGAGATTATAAAGATATTTATGAATGAACCTCGCATAATCTCATAATATTCAAATAATTTTCTCATAAGTGTTCTACTCATTTAGCAATAATTATGAAACAGCACAGCTCAATAGCTGCAGTTTGATATATTACACAATATATTAGAGGAAAGAGAGATATTCAATGTATAAGAGGAAGCAGCTGCCATTTTGTTTTATGTGATTTCCTGCTGACTTGGATGCCTAATTTAAATATCTCAACACACAAACTTGCTGAAACATCCTCTTCTTTGCTGGAACTGTTAAACCTTTCAACCATTAAACAAAGTAAAAAGCGAATTGACAAATAAATTCGACAAAAAGTTTGGCGGCCATATTTGACCTAATTTTATGTTGAGGCAGCATGAAATTTAGTTTAACAGAAAGCCCAAACTTTCACAATTATTTTGATACCAAATTTGTCACTATTCCTATTATACAAAGACCCGTTGCTAAGGCTTGTAAATTGTAAACAAATAATTCTCAACTTATTCTAGAGTTGCCAACTTTAAACGCGATTTTCTCGAAACAGTAATTTAGAAATTCTAAAAACGTTCAAGTTTTTAAATACTGATATCTCGAGTTCTATTGATGCTAGAGACTTCAAATAAAGTGCAAAATGTTTGGAAAAGTCTGCTCTATCACTCCATAATAATAACTAGGTTTCCAACATTTTATATACATCCCTTGTTTTGTGGTGCCAGGTCACATATATTGTTACCTGAATATGTGCATCAATGTTACATTTTGTAACTGGAGCAGTGGTTATGGCACCATGTCAACAATATGTCTATTAAGCAGTACTAACTGCACATTGCTAACATAATGTATTACTAATATATTACCAACATAATGGATTAGATGGATTGGATTGCTACTGAGAGTTAATTTAAGTTTTTTTTTTCGATTTTATTTGAATCGCTACAACCAAACTGCATTTTTGGAAAACCCACAGAAGATTCTGTTTAATAAGATTGAGGAACCTAATCCAAGTTATCCCTGTACACTTGTCTGCAATATTTAATTTATTTACAAAACTTGTTTTTACAGCCAGTGAATGTTTAGCTAAAGGCAAGTCAGGGAATCACAGTTTCACTCTAGTGGCTAACTACAGTAACATCATACCATATGCTGAACACGTGTGGGTCAAGGCCAAACAGATGTACACAGAGAAAGCTTACATTCACTGGTATTACAAACATGGCTTATGTCAGGTAATGCATTGCAATAGAAGTAGCATGTGCTTGAATACATGTCATGTTGGAGAATATTTTAATGTAAGGATATATTTTGCTTTAAGGTACAGCAGTTGCTACCCAAGTGTGACATACTGTGACCAAATTCTAAATAAAATTTAATCTAATTTCAAGTGTTGCACTTCATCATTGCACATATTTCAGCCTCACTTGTGTACCTCATGTGCAATTCTAATGATTTAATTTAAATTATAGCAATTCATTTCTTAAAAGCCGGTATTCAATAACTCACAATATGTTTAATACTCGTATGTTAGATACACATCATGTTTTGTAGTTACTGCAGCATGAGTAAATGCATTTACCTACTCTGTCAATTTTAGGACTATTTTGAAGAGGCTTTCAGCACTGTGGAAGACATCATTCAAGGTTATACTGATGCTGTGAGATAGCTCTCTTGGTATTTTTCAGTCTCGTAGTCATGTCTTGACCTGTAACCTACTTGTATTATAATGTATAGTGAGTAGACATTCACACAATTTAAATTGCTTTTGGTATATTTCTATTTTTATTTTGGAAGTATTGTTTAAAATTAATAATAGTATTATAAAAGTTTAACATTTAAGTAATTAATTACTTGTATATTGCACAATGATTTGACCCAACTAGAATAATAAGAAAATATGCCAATTTTGATTCCATAAAATAGTAAGGTTTGCATTTTAAAAAGTACAAATAAAACGTACTGAGTATATTTGTCTGAGAATGTAAACTGTAATGTCCAACAGTAACAATAACAAATGAGAAGTAATGAGTATTTGAGTAAGTTCCATGATGTCCATAGTATATAACACCTGGTAAACATGATAGACAGATCCATGTATGTGATGTGTGAGGAAAGCTAAATGTCATCCTCGGTATGAACCTGATAAACGTAGTTAGCAGTCTTCAAAATTCTCTGTTGCAACTTTTTCACCATCTCTAAAATAATATGATGAAAATAATATTATATTTCATTGTTTATTATATAAACACAGGTTAGTAAGAGAACTAGTCATCCAACTGTAACCAGTGGCCCACCATGACCACTAACATCTGGCAGTTATCTAGAAGCTAGTGTGGTAGACAAGGATACAGCCAGGTTCACTGTTGATCATGTAGTATTTATTACATGCAAATGTACAAATCGCATGGAAATTAGTAAAAACAGCATCAACAAACAGAAACTCAACAAAATAAAATGCATAACACATTTCCGGCATCTTTCTCAACAAAAATAACAGAAAACCAGCAAGCAACCATTTTTCCAATCACTCAGCTGCTAGGATGACTTCTCAATAGTTACTAGATGGTTTTGGCACATAAGATATATGACAAATACCCGCACTCTACTTTCTACACAAATGATAAATGCATTTTAATATACAATATTCTTTTAACTACAGTGCTCCCTCCGTTGTGTGGCTTATGTATGTGTGTATAAGGACAAAATGACCAAATTTAACGGATGCATCAGCTTAATCTGGTATTGCACTACGTCACGAATCAAGGTTTCCAGACCCATAGCTTAGTGAGATATAGAGGGAGCACTATTAAATACAAGAAAGTTTCCGCCAGTCACTCTTGTAATATTAGAATTAGAAAGACAGTGACGCTTGCCTGTAAATAGCACCAGAACCTGTACAGTCACCATTAGGTGGGTCATCGTAACAAGCTGTGTACCGATACTCTTGATCATCACAGTCAGCACCATCTATAGCAACCTCGGAGTTAATTAGACTAGACACTATGTCTCCATATTGCACTGTTTGCAGACCATCGTTCGTTAAAGAGGCAGACGCATTTCTCTGTGAAACAATAAGCAGTATAGCATCAGGTGTATAGTATCAGGTGTATAGTATCAGGTGTATAGTATCAGGTGTATAGTATCAGGTGTACAGTATCAGGTGAATAGTATCAGGTGTATAGTATCAGGTGTATAGTATCAGGTGTATAGTATCAGGTGTATAGTATCAGGTACATGGTATCAGGTGAATAGTATCAGGTGTATAGTATCAGGTGTATAGTATCAGGTGTATAGTATCAGGTGTATAGTATCAGGTACATGGTATCAGGTGAATAGTATCAGGTGTATAGTATCAGGTGTATAGTATCAGGTGTATAGTATCAGGTGTATAGTATCAGGTGTATAGTATCAGGTGTATAGTATCAGGTACATGGTAAAGTATCACAGGGAGCAGCCGTGGTCTAGGGGTTGGAGTGTTTGGCTTAGTAAACACAAAGTCATGGATTCAAACCCTGGTAAAGGCCATTGGTGATATTAGGAAGAGCATTCAGTCATAATTGCTCCTGTGCCACATATAAATAAGTCCTTAGCTCACTTTAAAAACCCTTTCCACCAGGGGTTCTCACAAGGATAGTGACTATAAACTTGCATGAGTAGAGTATTACCTGTGAACGCTGTATATAATTCTCCCGATGACCTCGTCCTGCATCCACTTCCTGGAAGTGAGATATCATGCAGAGTTCACAGTATATCTGCAACATACACATCTCTGAAAGTAAGATATGACACAGCACATCTAGAATAAGCATGTAGACAGCCGTAGTCTAAGGGTTAGAGCACTGGTTTAGTAAAACACAAGGTCAAGTGGTTAGAATCTCAGTAAAGGCCATGGGTGATGTTAGGAAGGGCATTCAGTCATAATTTCTCTTTTGCCACAACCTCTGGTTTCTATTGCTTCGAATGGATCTTATGGAAAAATTTGTGGTTGTCGTCTGCATTAACTTATGGTAGTGGTTTCATTTGATGCAACTGTTCTCAAACATCTAATGAAAAATCCATTTGCATAATACAAAAACTAGTCCTTAGCCAACTTAAAAAAGACCTTTTCTCCAGGGGTTCTCACAGGGATGGTGACTATAAACACACGTGAGTTCGTATCTATAATCGGTATATACAACACATACTGCTAAGCTAGTAGAAGTGAGAACTCTTACATTAACAAGAGAGACAATGAACCACACGAGTAGAGCAGCTATCACACCCTCCTCGAATCCAGTCACTAGAATTTGAGTTATAATGGAAGACGCATCCAACGCAGTAAGCATGGCCACCATCACAGCCCATGGTATCATCAGTATTTTATTCTCCTGTAAGCAACAAGCAAAATTACTGTAAAATTACCAACATATTATAATCACTGCATTTCCATGACTCTGAGAATGGATGCTCGCATGGATGAGCTTGTGATTGCAGTTTGCATTAACTTATGGTTTCGGTTTCATTCGTTGCAACTGTTTTCAAACATCAATTGAAAAATCCATTAGTATAATGTGAAACTTGGAAACCTAGTGACTGGCAAACTATTGTAGCAATAGCAGCATTACACTTTCTCCCTACCAATTAGAGCTTTTTAGTTGAACCCGACTCAGTTGGTATTTAATAAGATATTTTGTACATCAAGTTCAATGTGCATTAATCAGTTTTTACCATGATTGGGAATCATTTTCAAATCAATGTTTTCAGCTAGAATCATAAAAACTAAGGATTAATTTATATGTGCATAATGAACAACGTGTTTCTGCACTCTATGCTTGGACCAGTTCCTACATGACTGTTGAATAGTGGAATATATATTTGTGGTAGTTGTCTTCTCAATCTCCAGCATAGTTTTACTAGCAGTGCATAAGTTTCTGGTTCATCTGCTGAACCACAATTATCTAGATTATTTTTACAATGGCTCACTTTAACCTTTGTTTGCTTTTAAGTATAACGTGACCTTTATTCAACTACCATAATATTTCAAATTATATGTCTCCATTCCTGGAAAAAATTGCAAAAGAATTAAAAATAACTTTTATTGCTGCTTTTCGTTAAAAAGACTGCAATTCTATAAGATTTCATGAACTATAGCATTTCAAAGATATTACAAAAGGTATTGGAAGAAAAAATGTAACAATGTTTTTTAAAATATGCACAATTAAAAAACTTCAGGCCAACTGCAGCCAAATTTTTTGAGTTCACTTTAATAACATTGTTGCAGTTACTCACCTTGAATATAGCGAAAATGACTATAATAGATGTCAGGAACGTCAAAAAGGAAAAACACAGCACCACCCATATTAGCACTTCGAGCACTAAAAAACCCATACATATTATATTACAAAAACTACACACAATAACATTCCTATGTGCAAACGATTCAATAAGTAGACAACTGCCAAATTTGGTAAAAAAAATCGTCACTTTTCAATAAAACCTACAAACACAAAAATTAAGTACAAAATATCAAAAGAAAGTAGAAAAAGCTAAACAACATTAAACAATGATAGTTCTGTTAGTTACGTGCAATGGTGTACTAAAATGAAGCAAAGGCAACATGCAGCTTTGTAGACAGACAACTCCTACTAGCCCATCATAATAATACAACAGTGAGGTGCTGTAGTCAATTAGTACAGGAGTATGAGCAAAAACCTCTCAACACAACCAAATGCACAAATGAGAAACAAAAGAAGATAATTTCTAAACAGCTGGTAAGTCACAGGTTATATGTAGAGTTAATAATTCATGATTTATTGCAACTCAGGACTGAATAAAGACTATCAAAGAGTGAGGGAGTAAAGAAAGTGTGAACTGATGTTGTAAACTGAGTGATTTCAAATTCATCCTGCCTATAGAGCTTGCCCAATTACAATACATTATGTTTTACATTATTAATTTACCCACGAGAAGAAATTATAGGCAGTTGTATTGTTATTGGTGCTTTATGCTTATTGCAGTGTCTGTTTGATAGCAAGTTAATCTGTTTGGAGAACTATTTATATTTTATATATTTTAAACAATTATTCCACAAGTCAACCAATCATAACCACAGCAGCTCCAAATTATTTGTTCATAAAGAGAGTCATTTGTTTAGTAAAAATAGGCATTTGAAACCTGCACTTGCAAGACTGGACTACAAGTTGATCTTTGACCTTTCAAATGATTCATAACAGAAACTTGTGAACATATTGTAATATAATAAGCCATAACTCTATGAATTTCAAGTAGAATTACACACTAAGACACCTAAATATGAACACTAGTACAGTATAGTAGCAACTTGTTAAGTGTAGAATGTAGTGATAGTCAACAGTATACTAATGAGTGTGCAGTAAGTTAGTACTTATTAGCTAATCTAGTGGCTGGTTAAACAATATGCACAACACCTGGAAATACAGTACCTATGTCCTTGACATCGCGTAACGATGTATCAGCATCTTCAAATTTGAACTTCACAAGACACAAGACGCTGATACTCAAAACATAAACACACCATACCTGTAGGATACAGGCAGTGCTTTCTGTAACCAAGGCCAGACACTATATTTACACACATCTATCAACATCTTAAGTTAAAGTGGATGACAATAATCAGTCACAAAATCTACTCTAAATAATGCTTAGAAAGTAATACTGAAACACAAGACTGAGAATAAATGCCTTTGGTTTGCCTATGAGTTTATTCTAAAAGAAATGTAGAAAGTCATGGTTGAGTAGTTTGAATGGCTTCTGGGCAATATAAGAGTTTAGAGCTGAAATGGGCAGTGCATGTCACTCCCCATCTTAGCAGTAGGGAGCAGCAAGGCTATGGAGTGTAAAGAATGCTTCTAGTAAGAAGTATGTGATCATAGTTCAGCTTTAAGTCAGCAACAACATTGGGCAGCGAAAAGATATACAAGAGAGCTTTAAGCAATCTTTACTCAAAGACATTAAGTACTGGCGTACTTACAAGAGACCAAATACCGGCAACAATTGAACCAGCCTTCAAGTTCCTGGAGAAACAGCAGCGCTTTATTAGAGCCATTTATATAAACATCAACTTCATGGTTAGCAGCCAAACCCAGGCCGGTAACTAATTAGTTCTAAAATAAAAATATGGGCATTTCAAGCCTTAAATAAATTACAAAAACATAAAATTAAAACAATTAGAATAAACAACTTCTAAAAGTTTAAAAAGAGTATTTAGATGTTTGAAGAGATTCGGGTTTTTTAAAGAAAATCTAGCCAATGAGCTGTTGACTAGAGCGGTTATAGCCCAAAAAATTCTGTTAATATTAACATTAGTCAATATTTTAGTTTCTATTAATCGTGATTTATTAGACTTTGTTTAGAAATCATGTATGCAATGATAGTTGGTATTTGATAACAGAATTATAATTGGACATATCAGGAACTAGTTGTATCACCACATATGTTGCGTAGCTAAAAAACATAGCTATATACACACAGTACTGACATTCTGCTGTAAACAATAAGTTGTGGAATTTTTCATGCTCATCTGTCTCTGATTATATACAGGTGGTTTTTCGTTTTATACTGTACATATGGCATTGTTAATTCAGGTTCCTGATACGAAAAGAGCCTGTAACTTTAGGGTTAGAAGTTCAATGTAGGCTTTTTGCCAAGAAAACATTGCTTATGATTTCAAATTGACAACCCACAAGATGGAGTTCAATCTTCTACTAATTTCGATGCCTGTGATTAGTTGCATAAAATTTAATTTAAATAAATTATTGAGCCTAAAGAGTAAAATACTGAAGCAAAATTATACAACTTTTTATGCAAAGTATATCTACTGTTACATTGACCAAGATGTCTATAGCTTTAGAATTTTAGTAACCAATCGATAATTAAGTTATAATTATTACTATAAATGAAAACAATGAAACATATAGAGAAAACTGCATGCTGTTGCTCATTTACTAATATGTGCTACAGAGTGGCAATGCTATCTTTTCAAGGAATAAATTAAAAATTTTTTTTTAGTATTTCTTTCAACTGTCATTCATAAGATGGTCAAGTATTGATGCTACCAAACTGTGTGGTGAAGCATAATATGTAACTGACCAAGTATTTATTGAAAATTTATGAATTTTTTGTAATAGCGTTTCCCTAAAAGAAAAATTAATATTATTTTGTAAAAGTACTCATATTTCAATTCATCATATTTGCAGTAAAATTTGCATTAGCAGTTTTGTGTTTCAAATAAAATTTTTAGCAGCACCATTTATACAGTACAATTTTACATCAGTTATGAAATAAAACTTATTAACCACGGTATAACTACAGGGCTAAGAAACTCTAGTAATTTGATATCAGCATTATCAGCATGAGTATGTCAGTATAGCTATATGACATATTTAACTTTTTAAGAATGGTCATACTCATATTGATAGTATTTTAGAGCATCAGTAAAATGAAATAAGTAAATAAACAATGCTACTAAACTCTTACACTTACAGAAATTTACTATTACCATACTAACACTATCAAACCTGAGACCAATAGCCAATGGGTTATCATAATGATCATTATGATTATCATCATGATCAAAATAGAGATTAATATTACCCCAAACGTAAAGTAATCACCTGTTTTAACTTTAACTTTGAAAATCAGAGTGAAAAATCATAGTTTGAACTTATAATAAATAATATTTAGATTAATAAGTAATAACTAATTCATTAGTAATTCAGGGGAACAGCAGTGGTCTAAAGGTCAGAATGCTGTAGTCTAGGGGTTAGTGCTGGTTCGATCTCCAGTAAAGGTCATTGATGATGTTAGGAAGAGCATTCCAACGTAATTTCTCTCTTGCCACCATAATGAAAAAGTCCTTAGCCCACTTAAAAAGCCCTTTCCATTAGGGATGATGACTATAAATCCATGTGAGTTTATTATCATTAATTCTGTATAGCCTATAACTTATAAGTATAGGTGATAGTATAACTTTAGTCTTTACTATAACTACAAGTATAACCATTACTATTTGAGTATTAGAGTTAGCTTTAATGTAGAAATAAGTATTACTGTTAGAAATTATTAATACTGATAATAATATTAATAGAGTAATAGCAATACCTTAATACTATTGGTATTTGTTATAGCAGAGGCTTCCAACTTTTTCCTACCATTCCCCATTTTATAAACGTTTACCAATAATTTCTCTTTTTGAAAAACACAATTTATATGTAATTAAAACACCGAAATAATATAGGATACAATTTTATCTATATTTGTTTATTAGGTTTGATAATTAATAGTGACTGCAATTAATAATATTATTATGCATGTATAAAACACACAGCAGTTCCATTAGCAATGTGATGGCTGCTGCTGATTATTTTGTGCCAGCCTGGTTAATTTTGGCTCTGTTTTTTAAAGTGCCCACCTCAAGTTACTCCGCAAGTCAAGGCAGTTTCTTCTCTATTTTTAATGGTTAGCATCAATTAGAATTTCACCTCACATAAGTAGGTGATGCTGAATGGCACCAACAGTTTTAATGCCTTGTCAGCTATGTGTAAGGAGATTTTGCTTGTTAAAACCCAGAATCCGTCATTCCGTGAAAAATTTAAATCCTCTCTTATTGCAGAATTGTTAACTGGCTCAATGAAATCCCTCTGCAACAGAGCATTGGAATGGGTCACATGTCAAGTTAGAATCCTTTTCCTTAAATGTAGCTTATGGAATTGCTGTTCAAACTCTATTGAGAATTTGGTGATTTACTCAAAAAATTTTTGGTGAATAAGCTGGAACAAGATCTTTTCCAAATAATTCCTTGAGAGTGGGTAAGACACCATGATAACAAGTGTCTGCCACAACTTCAGCTCAGCCTCGAAAGCATTGATGTTGCGATGAAACGACATGATATGATTGCACCCTAGCACTTTTAAGTTCAGAATCTTTAGTGCAGCAAATATATCTACTAGGTAGTCAGTATATAGTCCATAGAAATCGGCTTGCGTAGCTGCTAAAATTTGCTTTTAGCTGTTCCTTTCAAGAAACTTTTTAACCTCCATTGGCAGTTCAAAAATTTAAACCATCATTCTTCTTTGAATGCCCACTTTCCTTTTGTGTGAAACAGCAAAGTAGTGAATACAGCATCATTTTCCTGACATAGCGCTGTATATAGTCAAGCATTTAGTGTTGAAGCTTTAATGTATTTTACAATTTTGATGTTCCCTCTAACGTTAAACTTCTTTGCCTGTGTTAGTGTTCTAGAAGTAAGTGCATAACACTGAGTGAAGCAATGCACACATTCTATATTAGGACTTTTCTTCCTTGCCAGCTAGACAAAACCTGGTCTTGATCTCACAGCATAAAGGAGCTCTATCTATGCAAATACTTACTTTTCCCAAGTAAGCCCAGTTCCCTCAAAATACTGGTCCACAGGCTTCATCACATCTGCAGCAGTAAGCCTGTCAGAGTGTAATAGTAATACTAATAGTAATAATAAATCTAATACTAATACTAATAGTAATAGCAAGATAAAGATGAACACTTATAGTTATACTATAACTATAAGTATAAATGATAGTAAATGTAACACTAATACTTATAGTAATACTAAGACAGAATTACTAATAGTAATAGAATACTAATAATAATAATAGTACAAGTATTACAGTTACTTAGTATTACTATTACTCTTGCTTTTAGATTTATTATTAGTACTACTACTAATAGTACTAGTAGTAGTAGTTAGACTTTGACTTACTAATAGTAGGCGGAGGCTTAGTAGTACTAGTACTACACTACTGACTATTAGACTTAGTATTAAAAATCGACATAAATAAATAATAATATTACTAAATCTAATACTAATAGTAATTAGTAATAATAATACTAAAAGTAAAACTAAAAGCAATTCTAATACTAATAGTAATAGTAATACTAATAGTAATACTAATACTAATAGTAATAGCAATACTAGTACTAATAGAGTAATACTAATAGTATTAGTAATAGACATACTAATACTAATAGTTATAGTAATACTAATACTAGTAGTATTAGTAATAGTAATACTAATAGTAATACTAATAGTAATACTAATACTAATAGTAATACTAATACTAATAGTAATACTAATAGTAATAGCAATACTAGTACTAATAGAGTAATAGTATTACTATTACTATTAGTATTAGTAATAGACATAGTAATACTAATAGTAATACTAATAGTAATACTAATGGTAATAGTAATACTAATAGTAATAGTAATACTAATAGTAACTAATAGTAATAGTAATACTAATAGTAATACTAAGTCTAATAGTAATACTAATAGTAAATGTAATAGCAATACTAACTCATAATCATGATGCTATCGACTTGACTCAGTTGACTGTATTTTAATTTTTATGGATCACTATTATCTTTATATTAAGACAACAAAGCAGCAGGATAGAACGCAGAGCTACAGACAAAATAATTGAAGTACAACTTTACATTATGATTATCATTATGATTGTAAACGAGTCGGGGGGGGGGACGTTTTAATTTGGAAACTTGCCAGTAAATAAACATTATCATTCTTTTTCATTGAGTGGCGTTTTCTAATTAGCCATTTTTAGTAGTCGCAAAATTATTTGTTGGTATACAATTATTTTACGAAATACTTTAAGGCGCGGCCTACTAAGCTCAATTTGTTTTTTTATATATATTATTTGTTGTGTAAATGTGTATTATAGAATGTATACTCAGCAATCAGCTGTGTTATGACTTATGACTAATGCTCTGAATAAATGCATCATAAAGTTTTAGCCACAGCAAAATAATAAAAAAGGATTTTTTTTTTTATAATGAGGTTATATTATGTAGAATTTATTGGTTACAGATGATGAGAATTTTTCCATGGAGTTAGTCTACTCAAACTTGGAGTCGCCTGTAACCTGTTGATTACAACACACTAAAGTTATCTTCTCTCACTTTGCAGCTATACATACAAATTTTTAACATTACAGAAGATAACTTCGCAACTTATACAGCTGATCAAATGTGGAATAAACCAAAAAAGGTTTTCCCATGTAACTAACCTGGCATAAAATAAAGAAATCACTACTTATGGCTAAGCAAATTTAAAACCTGTTCACATTATTACAGATAAAAAACACAATATATGACCGTTAATCAGCTATATTTCTTTTGCATAAAGTTTTAAATACAAAATTACGTTAAAATTCTCTCATTATATGGTGGGCTAAACTTATGGAAATTATGGCCTTCACTGTTGAGGGCAAATTGAACTAGAACTTTCACTAAAGGACAGCACCCATGCACAATAATAATAAAAAGAACAATTTTGAACCATTGCAAGTTTAGATATTTTAACTATGTAACTACACTCTTGAAAGAGATGTGTGCAGCACATTTTAGCCAAGATCCTTTTGAGGCCATGCATCATGTTATATTGTAGATGCATTGCATCTTCTACATACTAAGAAACACAAAAGCCATAAATATGAACACAAAAGTATTTTATTGAAAAAAATTTAATACTATAATATTAGAATATGCATATATAAACAGAAACTAAATTTTGGCATGTTTCTTTTAAAAATAGGATTTCCTTGTTCTCTTGTACATCACATAAATATTAAATGGTTTTAAAATTAGAAAAAGGGCAGCCAAATATGAGATATGTGACGCTATCTTCACTTTATGCAGATCTAACATGACAATACGATATTCTATATGATAATATATACGATATGATAATATATATGATATACTATATAATATATACGATATACTATATGATATACTATATGATAATATATACGATATACTTTATGATAATATACTATATGATAATATATATGATATACTATATGATAATGCATATGATATAAAATGGATATAGATATGATTGTCAAAACAAAATATCTGTCAAGTAATAATGTGCAGTTGATTATTGACGGCAAAAATATTTATGCATTATAGAACATTAAATAATATAGCATTTAGTTCATCTCATGAAGCATAAGTTTAGGATTGTATAGAACTTACTGCTAACGTCATATACTTATGGCTGTGTAGTAGCGGTAAAACAACATGCATACAAAATTGATAACAAAACATAAGGTTGTAAAAGTAAAATAATTATGTCAAAAATACATAATAGATGCTAAGTAAGCATGTGATATGAAGACAAGCATTGATTGGGAGGTGCAAACAGGCTGGAGGCTAGAGTTTAAGTAACAATCTAAACCGATGAATGCTTAGACCAGGCATTACAAAAGTGCTATATGATGTGGAAAAAGTTGAGTAGTATAATGATGTAAAAGTGTCAAATGCATGAAGTATTTGATATGTTGACACCACTGGTCAGGTAGTCCTACTGGTCAGGTAGTCCCACTGGTCAGGTAGTCACATTAGTTCTAGAGATAGCCTGAAGAAGAACTCCGCTATAGATCATCACGTAAAAGGTGAGCTGCATCCTCCTGCGCAGATAGTGTAGATTCTCCGAGAGTGCCTCCGCTATTATTTGATGACTCATTGTCAGCATTACTCATCTCATTAGTTGGTGGGGCGGACGACTCCGGTATGTCAGACGCCCTGTTCTGTTCCGCCATGTTCTGCAAGCTGCTGACATACAATGTGTCGGCATCCTTGATCAATGGCTGCTTCACGGCAGACTCCGACACGGTCCTAAACCTACGAGGACGTCTACCCCCAGCCGCGCTGACGTCCAAGTTGCCATTGTAAGGGACCAAGTTACGCGTGTCCATAGACACGGGGATAGAATCAACAACCTTCATCTCGATACTTCCTGTGTAGTTGCTGCCTCCAAGTCCAAGCCTAGCAAACATAACAAAACTTGATATAATGGCATAACTTTTCGTACACATTAACATAATTGGCAGCAATAAATAGCAGAGGGAAGCAAACATGTTAAAATGCATTGACTCCTTCAGCCGACCAGCAATAAATAACAAACTCAAAGACGCTGGTTGATTATAACAAAAAAGTTGAGCAAAATTTTTCTATAAAAACCACAACAGCCAGAATAATCTAAACATAGTGGAACTGGTTACAAAACAGATAAAGATTGCCAAAACTGCATATAAATTGAATAAAAACTGTTTATTTGAAAGAATTTACTTTAGCATGTTTCAAGTGTTTGCTCAAATCTTCTACTCTCACACAATGTTCACCCAGTGTAGTTGGACCGTAAAATATCACATATCAAGTACTTAGGAGTTACTTTTTATAATAGGGAAAACAACCCTCAAATTTGTCAGAGTTTCACTTCAAAGAAAATTTTATGTGCTGAGAAAATACAAGTGTTAGGTCCTTTTTAACACATGCATATTCTAAAATACAATGTATCCAAATAGTGGTTGAAAAAACCTTTTTTTCACTGGAAAGCTAAAAGTCTTATACTACCAATCTTTACACCAGGATGAGATGTACTATATTAATATATATTAGATATGGTAGATTTCTGCCTACACTCTACACCACTAGGTGATAAAGGATATTTCACCTCACCATCAATTTTTAATCAAACTTATATCCTAGAATAGAAGCTTCACAAGCACCACTTTTGATGTAACCTCCGAATTCAACATGCTGTCTAGGGCAATCTCCACCCCCTTCCTCGCCATGTCTTCAAAACATTTAAAAATCTGAAGCTTGCAAATTAATAACCGGAACAAAGATAAATGTTTACCTGGTGTCCATGTTGGAAGGCATGGATAGCACAGGTCGTAGCTCTAGAACTCTTCCATTACATTGACTAAGAGCTGTGGGTGCTCCCGCATTCCCGTTCCAAGGTTTGGGCGAGTCGTTTCCACTGTCGTTGTTGAGTGTTTGAGAATGGAAAGAGTATACAGTGTGCTGAGATGTGATATAGTTGTTCACTGGTTCATTACCTATGTGCACGTGCTGTACTGTAGCCATATACCGAACATTTCTCTACAACAATACCAGTTATGGTTCAACTTAAAAAGACATTCATAAAGAGTGGCTTCACAAAACAAGTTATCTTCTATATTAACGCAGGGTCACATCAAGCAGATTTCTGCATTGCTAAAGAAAATTCTGCACAAGTAGAAAAATTTGATTGTTCTATTTTAAAAGTGCTGAAAAAACACTGCAGAAAGTTCCTAGGGCAGTGATTTAATTGGCTGATTGCTATTTAGCAGCCCACATTTTGTCTTTCCATCAATTCTATATTATTGAGAATATGAAGAAATATTTCAAAATGAAATAATTTATACCAGAGCAGTAAAGCCATTGGTAAATACAATTGGTCACTCTAGTTTTACTTCTGATGACAATGTGGCCAGTAGCTTCTGCACCAGATTTTCATGTGTGCGTGGAATTTTGGTTAATGTGGCCCTACACTTGTTCTGGCCAAGTGTGAAACTAGGAAACTCTAAATGTAACGACATTATGTAACACAATAGTCTAGGAAGGTAAAAAAAGTCCTCATATGGTATAATATATATTGAAGACTAATGAGGCTAACATAGTTGGCAGGTAGTAGTGCACACATGGTACTCACATTTCTGCCTAGATAATCCTGAGCTGTACCTCGGCCCAACTTAAGTTCTTGGTAATGGGATGCCACACATAATGCACAGTATATCTGCAAAACACAATAGATAATAAATGGAACACAAGAGAGAAGTGTATAGTGGTTGTATTTGATCAACTCCCATTATGAGCTACAAAATAATTAATAAAAATTAACTGCACTTCAGCACAATATTTCTAAAATAGTTTCTCATTGTTAATGTTAAAATATGCAATAGGCAAATGTAAAGTTTTTCTACAGAGAGATTGCTGAAAATAGTCTACATCAAAGAAAGAATTTTTTTATTTCCAAAGTGGTCGAGTTTCCTGGAAAAGTTTCAATTGGCTGAGTTAAATATTTAGTGTGTATTGTATATTCTCGACTTTTAGACATAATTTAATGCCTGCTTAAAGACGTTTACTGCTATAAATTATCGAAACTATAGCGACAGCTACAAATCTCGGCAGTAAACTAGCTGCTGCCAATAATCTTGGATTCAACTAATGAAAACACTGTGAATATAAGATATATAGTTTACAGTATAATTATGATTGTTTGGAATGTTGCTGAGCAGTAAAGGTAAATTCACAAATGAATACCTGCCAGGCATAAATATTTACATTCCCCATCCATCAAAATATGTGTAACTTGAACTCTGGAGTAACTGCAATACCCCTGAGATCAGGTCAATATGTCAAAACACCATTTATTAATCGTGTAGTATTACATAATCTGTATCTCACCAAGCTATGGGTCGAAACCTCATGACATAGTATAACACCAGATTTAGCTCACGATTTTATATATTTGGCCATTTTGTTCCTATGCACACATACATAAAAACACAAAACGAGGGTTCAAGCCCTTCTGTGATCTATGGAATTTTTGGAGAAATGAATGCGTGAGATATAGAGTGAGCACTGTATTTATTTACTAAGGAATCGCACAGTTTCAGGACATTGCAGCTCTATAGTTGCGTTTATACCTTCACGATTTTCAGTCAGAAATTCAATTTGGCCGGGTTGAAATTTCTCCGAGTTGCATTGCATTGTAAAAGCCACTCGTAAAAAAAATTTATACTGTGATAATTTAATCGGCCGATTTCAGAATAATATTCAACAGGAGTAATAACTCCTTGTAAACATCGGTATTTGGTTATGACTTTGGCGATTAGATGACAGACTCATATGTTAATAATTATATCGCCTACGCCTTCTCAATTATCGCTTTTGTGCTGTCAACTTCACTAATTCACGACGTTTACAAAGGGCATCAAATAGCGATTAGGCGAGTCAATTTTTGAATCAATATGATTTCAACGATTTTAAGTTTGACTATAAAGGGGTACCCGGACAGGCATTATTAACTGAAACTCGGAACTTTTTTCAACAGAGGTATAAACGCAACTTGTGACTAGCAACTTATGTCACTGATCCCCAATTTCTGCCTGAATTAAAAAAGACGAGTCAAAGGTTTCAAAATTTGACTTAATTTGGTAATCGATCAGTTTACCAGCTAAACTCGGCTTGTGGGTTAAAAAAAGTCAAAACAGCAAACAGGATATCAGGTCAAGTAGAGCACAGACTTTACAAACAACTCCACATAAAATTTACATGATGGAAATAGTCTTTTAAGTTATACTCTTTGAAAATAGGTGTATAGGATGAATGGTTTTTGATTAAACACTATTTTAATAGCACTCTAGTTTCTCACCAGAGCCAAGTTTTGTAGTTTACTGGCAGCTTTTCAAAATTTACGCATCGTGAGAAAGACAAGAGGGTTTACACGGGCTATCAGCTAACAGTTTAACAGTACATGCAACAGCCATCTATAACCTATACGTAATCTATAGCTATATGGCGTGTTTAGATGACCAGAAGGGTAGACAACTTACTATTCAACCTAATACACTTTCGGTCAAAATGGAGAGAATGAAAAGTCACCTACATGGCACGTGAAGTCACAATTAGTGAACTCTCAAAATTGACCTATGCCCCCCATCGTATTTGTGATGCTTTTTAAAGTGAGGTCTAAATATTTTATATTGGCTGAGGGTCATGAACCTGCTTATAATGTAATTGAAACTGTAATAGGCAGATCCTAATGAAATAATCAGTGTGCTAGAACCAACACCAACTCCTTAGTTACTTTTCGCCACAAGCTTTTTTTTTGCATCAAATAAGTTTGCTCTTCTGCAAATTTCACACTAAACTAAGAAGCTAGTAATGTATGAGCAATCAACTTACATTTATAAGTGTAAACATGATCCAAGCCACCAAAATTCCTATTAGAATTTTTTCGAATCCAAACAACCAAATCTGGAAGACGATGCCAGCAACGTCAAAGAGTATTTGCATCACCACCATCACCAACCAGGGCAGGAGAAGCTTTGCTGCTGACTGCATCATATAAATGTTGTTTTGAACGCATCACAGAAATATTTGGCAACTGGATTACTATAAGAAAACAAGAAACAGAGAAATTGCTAGCAGAACAACACTAGTACAGAAAATATATGTGCATCTCCAGACAATGTAAGTGTTTTAACACACAACCTTGGTAAGCAAGTATAATGAGTTTTTAGTAATCAAGTATTTCCGCTCTACTTCATTCTACTTGTCAATCAATTAAAAAATTAAATCAACAAAACTTAACAACGTGTCTGACTGGGGTTTAACTTTTTAGAAATCTGCCAGCTTTTCTTATATTCTTTATGACCCTGCTTCGAGCTGCATATTATTTGGTAGTTGTCTTACCTTAATAACTGCGATGAATAAGATTATTGAAGCTAAGGCTGTGAAAAATGAGACTATCAAACTTGACCAAAACAGAGCCATCATAACTACAATATACAGCACCATTAAATGTAAATGTCTTTGTTTTCCCAATAAATGCAGTACCAGGGTTTGCTTCACACAAAATTAGCAGGAGTAGTTGCCTGCAATATAGAAGATAACTCCCAAAATAAACTAAGAACTTGGCTAACACACAGGTTATGATTACTAGAGCTCATGAAGGCAAACAGTAACATGAAATTAACAGCAACAAGAATTAAGGCTATCATTGAAGTAAAGCAACAATGAAATCTACAGCAAACTGGTGAGAGCATTTTGTGTTTTTAGTTGCAAAGAATAGCGGAAGTTCTTCACAGCAGGTTTAAAATACTTTTTTCGTAAGATATCAATCACAATAAGAAACTATAAATATGTGAAAGCAATGATAACAAAGTTACAATGTCTTCTCAAAAGTTCCACTCACAGAAACAAACATAAAAGAAACAAAACAAGTGGATGAGTAGTGCTGTGTTTAGTCAATCAACATCAAGCTGTTATTTGAACCCTTCCCCAAGTGTCTTACCATCAGTATTGGTGTTAGTGTAGGCTTGAAGGTCCGTCAGAGATTGACTAGTTGAAACAATGTCACTGATACTAAGACCAAGTGAAAAGACACAATGCACCTGAAAACAAATTTGTAAAACATGTAAAATGAAGAAAATTGTCATAATATGATAGTTGTTTATTTTGTAAGCTTCTTCCACTTATTGTATTTATATAAATACTGTGTTTTATATGATAAATCATTTAACCTAATAAACCAGTAAATGATCCATGTCTTTATAAAAGCCTACAAATTACTACTAATTACGACTATACAAATAAGTTATGACAAATTAAGAAATAAGAATAAAAAATCTGTGTTGGCTAGATTGTAATGTGAAAGCGGTAATGCGTTATATAGTTGCAAAATACATACCAAAGACCACACACCACTGGCAATTGTACCATTTTTGAGATTCTTAGAAAAGCAGCACCGGGTTAATATGGCCATAATGATTGTGTCCTAAAACAATACCAGATGTTTGAAAAATATTTACAGATCTCTTCTAATACAGAACAGTGCAGTTTGTAGTATATGAACACGAGACTTCAATCTTCATGTAATAAACACCAACAGCACAGGCAGCACAACAAGGAATTGTTTACTAAATATTTTGGTGCTGTTCCAGCATTTCAAATAGTTTATTTACAAGTGTCAAAAACAATTGACATGGTAGGATGATGTAAAGCAAAAACTTGATAAATTTTTAGAATGTCTATTAGGTTGTAGCCAGGATAAACTTCAGGCATAAGATTCCAGAGTTTTTCCAGGAGAAGTATTTACTGAAAATAAACATGTTTTGGAACAATTTTTCTATTACCAAAAGGTAGACGACTCCATAGGCTGTGTGCTAGCTGTCAAGTAGTTATTTTTGTGTCTAACAGCGGAGTAGTAAACCGTGACTAAATTTTAATGATGCCAACAAAGCTGAAAGTTTTCAGCCAGCTAAACAGTTATTCTTTAACCAAAGATATACTAAATCTACTGCACATAGAGATATGCCCACCAGAAGATAAACTCGATGTCATTTGGGCCCATTCCGTAAGACTACCTATTTCTATTAGTTTTGCTGTCCACAGAGCTTTTTTTTTAGTTATATTCAGTATGTTGAAAGCTTTCTGATGTAGAGTCGCATAGCACATAAGACATTCCAGTCAGTTGTTGTAAAACAACATTGTGTTGTGACTACATGCTTTTCCAGTTTCAAATTGAATATTTAATGATAATAGATAACTAGTGTACTTGTGGCTAAAGTATAGCTGAGTAACTGTAACAGCAGACTAAGGTTTAGGGGCAGCAAGCACACAGCCTCTAGTGTCACCTCAGGCTAAGCCATACTAAAAGTTCATAGTGGAAAATTCCTCAATCAATTATAGCAGGGAGAAGATAGAAATACCTGTTTCCTGTCACAGCTTGGACATTAAACTTGGCTGAACGTAAATTAATGATACTGAAGTATGTTTTCTGTCTCTAGACTAGAAGACTGTATCAAGGTCACACACGCACTTCTTCCAAACAACTGGTGTTGCTTATACTCGAGTTCAGCCAATACTAACAAAATGTGAAGATAAACCTTGGTAAGCCACAGCTATTGAAATTGTATCAAGATTAGCTTAAAGGTCAGGGGTCTATGTAATACATGGGACTGATGTGGTGTGGTACTAAAAACAACTCACTTATAGTTTCAGGTTATTTAGTAGTAGAAAGACTAATATAAACTAAGATTATGAGATTAGAAAGTGACTCAAAATATTGATAGAAATGAAAGGCTATGTTGGTAGTTGCTCCCATTAGCTCTAACAAAGGACAAGATAAATTAGGGAGAAGTACTCAAATGTACAGATTTATTCTATCAGTGTGCGCATTGATTCGAACTACGTTATGTTTAAATTAGACTAGTAATAGTGAGAGTGGTCATTATATGTAACATTACCAACCCAAAACTTTTTTAAACAATTAAAAGCTCAGTAATTTAAACATTATTATAAACAAATTTGAAATGAAATTGGAAAGGTAATAGACTAAATTGAAAATTACTGCCTCCAAAGGCTGTTCTAACAAACTAAAACATTTTATGATTTTAAAACAAACAAGCAGGCCCTCTAAACTAAAGGGACCTTTACAATAGCTTTATTTCTACAAAAAATTACAGCTGGAATACGTTATAACATGAATAGTAGGTTACATGGCAACAATGTAATGTGAATGTATAGTTCATTGAATTGATGAGAAAGTTGTGAAACAGTCTGCTGACAGCCCTACATGTTCACTATACGTTTCTGTTAGACTTGAATCCTAGCAAATAGATGTAAGTCATAGCAAGGACAAAAATCATGTTACACAGCTTTCAATAACCTTAGAACCCTGTTATTAATGTACATCTTAATTGGAACCACTACTAATATTGATTATACTATGGTGTAGGAGTCCCAGCTATTACTCACTACTCTTATTGTCTCGTTATAACAATATTTCTGGTAGCATTTGTTGTAGGGGGTAACAGCAGTAGCATTATAATTACAGTTTTAATCGCAGCAACAATTATATAATTAGTACTGATAGTGTTACTAAAACTAAAAGTAGTAGTAGTAGTACTAGTAGTACCAGTACTAGTACTAGTAGTACTAGTAGTTAGACTTAATAATTCTACGAGTCACGGTGTCCCTGGTGGTAATACTAATGATAGTAGTAGTAATTATAGTAGTGGTGATTGTAGTGGTAGTATTAGTAGCAGCAGCAGCAGTAGTAGTAATAGTAGCCAAAGTAGATAGTACAAAAAGGCAGTAATACTAATAGCATTATTATTACTATTAGTAGTACTATTACTATTACTTTCAACAGCTTAGCATAACAGAAACAAACTAACAATGAAATGCTACCAGCTGCTCTACCAATACTATCAATCACATTACAAAGGTGTCACTGACACTACCAGTCTTCTAATACTGCAGACAACTGCAATCAACAGTGAAAAAAGCACAACTAGCACCACCTGCTCGACTACCTACCTACCTACCTCGAAGAGATTTCCGTTATAATTGATTATACAAACTAAACCACTAGCCAAAGCCAATAGATACAATGCTATGTGTGTTGGCAACAGTCCAGCAATCCTACTGAGCACCCAGTTGTACAATAATATAAATTAGGCTAGCTGATGCCAGAGCTTTCTTATAACTACGACTGTAGTCATAAACGTGCGCGATTACATTGCATCATACTAGATTAAATATTGGCGCAGTGCCAAGCAAGTGTACTACACGCAACTAATGAGCCACATGACTTTATATAATTAATCAATAGGTAGTTCATTCATAACGATTCTATTCAAACAAAGGTGTTCGGCATTCCATGCATTGATATTATTGAAGAAAAATCACTAACAAGCACTGAGTTTTAACACAAATAGCTTGAACAATGAGCAGATTGTTTTGAGGGTATAAAATTTCCCTTTTTGAGTTACAGAGGAGTGTATAATAGCTGTAACACAAAATAGGCACAACAGCACCCAGCCCATTGTAATACTATCGTAGTAAAAGCAACAGACATATCTACTACTCCACAAATAATTCCTGAATTCAGTTGGTTAGAAACAAAAATAAAGTGAAACTTTATTAACACAATGGAATTTAAAAATAAAGTGAGACAAAGTGTGCACTTGAGTTGTCTCCCTAGTGTGTTCAAATGAAATGATCCCTCTTTCCTCCAGTATAAAAGAGCAAAATTTTTGAAAATTAGGCTTATTTTCGTTTTCAATCAAGTATATTGTCATTAGTCATATGTGCTGAAGCTGAATCTACATTTGACCTAAACCATCCTCAAAGACCATACACAAACCTAGTACTGTTGCAGTTCTCACAGTGTCTGCTTTATGTAAACCATATTTAAGCAATTTAAATTTGCTTTTCTTTGTTATAAGATATTAATTTAGTTTTTTGTAAGTTTAATGTATAAAATAAAGAACTGTACTAAAAAACTTTTAACTAAGCCAAGTTACCTTTTGCTAGTGCTACCCAAAATAATGAGAAAATTTTGAGTGACAAATTTCAATGACCAAGAATACCCATACGCTACCTTTTTTTTAAAGAATTTACACCATCCAGAGATTTCATATACAGTGACTGCAGTGCGTCATACAATGCTTGGCATGTTGCATTTCAATTATTCCAATGACTGCTAACTTTTCTAGTCTATAGTGAAAATTTAATAAAGTATGTTAAGTGATGCATGTTACAGCTAGTGTTATGCTAGTATTATGGCAGATTTCCTGTTTGTACCTGTTTTACTTGATAAAAAAAAACTAGAGTTAATGGACAGTTGGAAGTTTCCACCTACATTCTATAAAGCATTTGTGGCTGCCTTTTCTTAGCTCGTGAACTAGGCTACCAAACAGTTCCAGTGCTTTTCATTGATTAATTAGTTGGTAGACCCGCCACATCTATTTATATTTTACTAATGTATCAATCAATATAATGTTTTTCGCATTAAAAGGCCCACTTTTTACTAAACTTTAGCTATAGAAAACATAAGCGTAGCACTGAATAAAAATATAGCAAGGAACACTTTAGTTATATTAATAATGAATTAAATAACTTTTTCATCAATCAGCTTGTAAAAATATTTTTACAAATTATTTAGTAATTTTTAAAGAGATTTTAATATTTCTAAATTTTCAGGCTTTGCAAATATGTCTTACCAGAGTGATTGGTAGAAAAAGTATTGTTGCTACTTAGAAGTATATGCTCCAACACAAAAAAAAACATTATGCCTAGTTTTATTTCGGTGCAATAAAACACTGAACAAAATAATGTGATGGTACCAAGATAAATTGAAATGGCATAAACAGATTTGAATTTTTGTAAGACACTTTGTCTCCATGTTACAAGCCTTTTACAGAATTTTTGTGCTATGCCAACTTAGATAGCTCCAAAAAACCTTCAGTTTATAAGTCAAACTTCAGCAAATTGTCCAAGAAGAAACTAAGCAAGGGGTAGCAGGCCTGTCTCAATTTTGAGCCCAACATTCTAGTTGGGTTGTCTCTTACAAAGATTTATCATGTCTTTTACATATGTGACTTCAAGTCAACTGTAAGTGTGTATGCATTGTACAACGACGATAGAAAAAGTTAGTAAAAGTATTGAATAATGCTGTATACCACTTACAAGTAACCTTAAAGTATTATTTGATATGGTTAACACAAAGATTTTCAAAATAGCATAAATCAATAAATATAAACTCTCTTGTGGCAGCTAAACAAAAAAAAGTGTATATTAATTATACTCTCACTGATAGCACTGAAACCTGGCTGACTTGAGGTAGTTGAAGCACCTGCCTATTGCAGATAAAAATAATAGAAATGTTTCATCTTCTTGATTACAACCAAGAGTTCCTTGTGGGTGACCATAGTTTTGGTAAAAGAAAAATATGTAGCAATTAAAAAACAGTAGCAAAATTTCTGGTGTCAAAAATGACTGACAATTGGGATCAAGGTAATTGATAATCATATCTGTCATTTAACATTTCTTCAACACCTTAAAAGCTTTGTGTTGACACTGTTCTTTACCTATCCTCAAACCAATGGCTATCGTGGTAAACATCCTAATATTGTGATATCAAAATATCTTCATGAAAGCTTAAATCTCTTTAGAATTGACTACACCTTAAATGTGGTTGCAGGCAGTGGTAGCTTCATGTTGGCTGATATGTCCTAGATATTCAACCTCTGCCGGATTTTACATCTTGTGGGTTTGAGCTTAAACCTTGATTATCTTAACCAGTTCAGTATTTTTCTCAGAACGCAATGTGGATCAGAAAGTTGCGAGTATTGGCGAGTATTGGAGCCAATGTTGTTTGGGTACAATAGTAAAGTTTTCAAGTGTATATAAGTATATACGAATTTTTCTATCAGGTGTTAGAATGTGGCCAATGTTAGTCCAAAGAAAGCCTTCTGCTTTCAGAAACCATAGTCAGTAGTAAAGACTAAATCTTTCTGAGCATCTTCATTCAGTGATATCTACCATCATCTGTTAACCATGCTAAAGGTAGAGTTAAAGGTTAAAGTACAGTTTAATTCTTAACTATCCTTGCAATAAAAATACATTCTGCTGGTGGCAGAACTCAAGCAGCAATAGCCTACACAGAATTTACAAAAGTTTGCCTTTTTGTTACTAGGTGGGTTTTATAAATTTAGGCCCAATTGATTGGATCAATCATTCTTCACTTGCTTCAGCCTCTTTTTCCGGAACCAGTCAGCGAGGAGATTGCCTGATAGCCCCGGTACAAAGTATCTGCAAAATACTATGCTCTACCATTAATTTCCTTCGAACATTTTCATCGCCTATGTTGAAGATGGCTAAGTACTCAGCTCGAACTTCTCTTCCTCATCAGCCTTTCACAATTTAGCCTTGTTTTAGTATAAAAATCTTTCAAATTCCTAGGCACGGGCGTTTTACTGCCCATCAACATAAGTAGAGCCTGGTCTGACTCGCATCAACTTCACTGATGCCCGCCTTGGCCTGGACCAGATGAACTGCCAGACTCATGCACTATACCGCTGGTTCTCTTATTCTCTTTGATAACAAGGATAGTCCAGGCTTGAGACAAAGAAAATTTCATTTGTTTTTCTCTGGCTGCTGCTAGTGGCCTGTACCCTTAACATTGTAGTCATTTCTACATCTAGAGGGATGGCCGATTACTGAAAGTGTTTTAATTGGACCAGGTAATTATCCAATGATGTCGGTCTATGAAATCAATCTTCTTCTGATGTACCATCACCACTGGTTTGTAAAAATCCCCTGGTGAATGAGCAACTATGAGACAAATTATATAACAGTGTACTTACATATTAATACGAGTATTAGTTAGCCATGCACAGAGCCAACTTTTACAGTGCCGGTATATATTTTATACTGAATAGCATTGCAACATTCTACAATTAACTTAGTTGATTACATACTAAAACAAGAGCCCATAAAACTAAATCTAAATTTCTTTTCTTCGAGTTCCAGAGCTCATGTAATTTGTAATTAGCCTCAGCCTGACTTCTGATTATTAATCACAATTACTCTTAGTATTACTAACACTAATAGTAATTAGACTTTGTATTACTATTATTACAAGTTGAGCTGTCATATAAGGACATAATGATTTTGATTTACATCTACTGTGGTCTTTGAGTTAATAAATTATTATTTAATTGATTACTTATTTAACTTTGTATTAAATTGGACATTATGTAAAACTATTAAATTCAAATATTATTATTGATATCATAGTTAATAACTATAAGTTATACTATAAGTAAAATATAACTATTCCTACTACTATTAGTATTGCTATGTCTATAGAGATAGTGATGCACTTATAGTTATACTGTTATACTTATACTTATAGTGATAGTCTATAAGTATAAGGATAAGTATTAGTATTACTATTAGTATTACTATAGTATTAGTATTATTAGACTTAGTAGTAGTACTAGTACTACATCAACATGATCATCATGGTTCTGGTTATCATTATAATTATCATTATATTTATAATTAATTAATTTTAATTTATGACATCGACAATTCATTGTGATCACAATCAAAGAATGTAGGTGTTACAAAATCAAAACAATTACATTTAATATAATTCAGAATGAAGATAATTATAACATCAACATGAATACTGTATGAGTATCATCTGTAGATAGATTTAGATTACCAATTGATTCTATTTCGAAAGTTGCTAAAACTTAAAGTTAAACAGCACCAACTCCAAGGTGAAGGTGGTGGTTACTGAGTGCAGTAGTTTAAGATAAAGATTTCATGTTTGGAATAGCCAATAGGGGTTTAGTGTTTGAACCCAAACCCCGATTCTAAACTCAAAACTCTCAAACTACTGCACCCATCAGTGTCCAGTACTGTTTCCAACAAATTCTTTCATTTCAGTGTTTGTCTCGGGTTGTCATATTTTTACACTTACAGGTATCCGATAAGAATGGTTTTATAAGAAGCATCAACATGGTAGTGACTGAGTGTAGTAGTTTGCGGTTCTTGAGTTTGGAGTTGAAGTTACAAGTCTGAACTCGGAACCCCAACTCTAAATTAAAGAACCGCAAACTACTGCGCTCAGTCACCACCAACTCGGAGCTGCTTATAGAACCAATCATTCGATACACTCCATGTAGATTTCTATCGTTGATACTTTATAATGATGATCATAATTATAGGTACAATGTTGCGCAAGCCGTTATATGATTTTGCTGCCCACTAATTAGTACAGCACAACTCCAAAGTAAAATAACTTTTTGCAATATTGTGCACAATTTGTTATTGAATTATGATGGTGGTGGGGTGTTGTTTACACTATAATTGATATAGGCCTATAGCACATAAACATTAGGATTCTAAAAATTATAGAATGTAACTATGTACGTATCTGCTTTGTATGATGTGTAATGTGCTGTGATGTGTAATGTGCTGTGATGTATAATATACTGTGATGTATACTGTGTGATGCATGCTGTGTGTAATGTGTAGTGTGTGCAGTGTGTGTGTGCGGTGTGTGTGTGCGGTGTGTGTGTGTGTGTGTGTGTGTGTGTGTGGTGTGTGTGTGATGTTCAGTGTGTGTGTGACGTTCAGTGTGGGTGTGTGTGTATGTGTGCGTGTATTGTTTTCAATCAAGTTTTAAAAAGAACTTTGTTTTATAATACATTTATCAATTGTTAAATTTTTAAACATATTTGCAGAACATATAACAAGCATGGAACATTTATGAAAGTTATAAAAGGTGTAACTGAATGCATGAAAATGTTTGCCCCAAGTCGATTTGTATGTTCAAAATTCTAACCATGCATAGTTATATGCAGCAACAGCACGAGCCTAACCGCTGTAAAGTGGTATTGTGTGAATACTAAAAATAAAAATAAAATGCAACTGCGTAGCAGTTCCACAAAGTATATGGGTTAGGAATTGTCTACCTTTAATCAAATGCTTAGGTATATTTGTTCGGATATTTCAAGGATGACGATTTGACGATAAAATATCGGCTTACGGTCCATATGTTACAATCACAATATTACTATAATAATTATACTTATAGAGCATAAATTATACAACATAATCATATAATAATATTGATATTTGTCTTTGTAACCATTGCAAACTTGCAGCAACGTGCTTTCCCCTTTTGATACATACACGCCCCATAAAGAATTGTGATACTTTCGTTATCACTATCGGTATGAGTATGGAATTGGATATGCCTATGGCAGTGGCTATAGTCATACTGATACTGATACTCATACTCATAGTCATAGTCATAGTGATAGTCATAGTGATAGTGATACTGATAGTCTACATTTTCATTTTGATTTAGTTTACTTTTAGTTTTATCATTTTCATTACCACTATGATTAATATTTTTATTTTAAAGTATCATCACATTATGATTATTATTAATATTATCATTATGATTCTGCATTAATGAATAATTATTATTATGATTATTAGAATATTACTGTTACTTACAGTTAGTGTTACGGTTTAACTGTAAGTTAATCACTTAATGTGTAAGTGTAACTATAAGTATAAGTTTATTTACTATCCTCACGCTCATCCTTGTAATACTAGTAATAGTAAGTCAAAGTGATACTAACTCTAAAAATAAGTCTAATACTAATAGTAATACTAATAGTAAGAGTAAGTCTAATACTAACACTAATAATAATATTAGTAGTGAAACTGAAAGTAAAGGACTAAATCTAATAGTAATTCTATTACTATTCGTATTACTACTAGTATTACTATTACTATTACTATTAGCTTGCTGTAAGTGTAACTCACTAACTGTTTACTCAGTTTAGTAATTTTAATACTAATGGTAATACTAATACTAATAGTGAAACTGAAAGTAAATGTGATACCCTAATAGTAATACTTGTACTAATATTTATAATACGTATAGATATAGATACGGATATCACATCACATTAGAATGACACGGATACTCATAGTAATAGTGATAGTCATACTGATACTCATACTGACTCCGAGTGTATTATTAATGATTGAGTCATACTCATACTGGTACTCATACTCATAGTCATAGTGACATCGACAGTCATACTCATACTGATCCTCATTGACATTACTGATTAGTCATTAGTCATGTTGATTTGGTATCACTTGATCTTGTCATTGTGATTATCATTATGATAATGGTATTAATGATGATATTGATTAGTTAATCAACATCATAATGATGATTATTATAAATTATATAATTTCTCCGTGAACTTTATCAATATATTAAGGATTATTTCACAGACCCATGGGCCATAGGCTACTCATAGTCCTCGCTACTCAATACTCATACTCGTAGTCATTTTCATACTCAGTCTTATAGGCTTAGACTTTGAGTTTGAGTGATAATGATTTTCATAGTGATAATCATGCTGATACTCATACTCGTACTGATACTCAATACTCATAATCATAGCAATTTATTGTCTATAAAAGCTGAAATCCAATAAAATATGAATTTAATGTGTAGAACCAGTCAAAAGTTAATTTTAATTAATTTTGAACCATTATAAATATGATGTAATAAATAAATATTCGACTTTAGTTTATGGGAAATTTTAATTTAGTAATGTATTAGACACCATTACTAATTTACTGTTACAATGTAAAACTAAAAGTGTGTAGAATCAAGCGATATTCCGATATTCAAGTCTTGAAGTAAAAAACAGGAGCTACGGCTAGAGGTCAAACTTTAGTTTCGCATAGACATGAACTGATTGATTTTGAATTTGATCTTGATGATTACAGAGTTAATCTAATACCCGATGGAGTTTATGTATGAATTTGGCTAAATAGTCATCAATTAAAGCTAACATAATGAATTCTTAATTGGAAGCAGTTTTCATTATTGATAAAAAGGGATATATAATATTGAAATTGTTACCTTCCAGTTACTGGCTCTAATATTAGCATAACTAAAGAAAAAGTTGATAAATTATAACTAAGGAACTGACCACATAATTGCAGTACAGTTTCTGTAGCATTTACTAAGTTTAAGATGATGAAATATAGACAAATAGAAATATTAATAGCTCTTTGGATAGCAAAGATATCCTAATATCTCAACATGGCTCCATGTAAAACACAACTGGTGCATAGATAGATTCATGCTCTAATTTTACTTTTCTGCCTATGCTGTGGAATCTCAGGCTTTCTGAAAGGATTAATGTTGTTGTGGAACTTATTGCAATAACTATCTCAACTCTGATCCTATATATTATTTCTAGATTGAAAATCAATCGCTCCCAGTGTAACTTTTTAATTAATTAAATTCTAACTTTTCACTGCCTATGTCTTCTAATGACTGTGTCTCTGGTATTTTATATTCTTTCATTTATATATAGAAAGGGTTGGAGTTGTCAAAAGTATTTCTTTGTGAAAATTGCTTTTATATCTTATTGGCACATTAGAGCTAACTTTGGTGTTTCACTGCTGTCAGACACTGTTAGTTGTCCAAGTCAAGGGTCAAATTTGCTTTGCCTCTGACCTTTATAGCTTTGCACTTTGCAATTGAATACTATTTTCACAGGGCTTAACTGCTTATGTCAATTGTACAATTTAACATTTAAGTTATGCAATTATCACTCAAGTTTTAAAGTCATGTTTTAATTAAATTTAAATTCTGAATAAAATTTATAACCCAAAGTATTACATCATCGTTAAATTTTCAAAGTTTTGTAAAAACAAAATGTTTAAAAAATAGTTTCTATTTATATTGCCTACGACCCAGAGCATTTTAAAGGTAAATCCGATTAGTAAAAGCCTTATGTAAAGAAAATTATAATTTTATGAGGACTTTTATTATAGATAGAAGCTTAATTTGTAGATGAAACAATAAGTATAGGTGTATCCATCCATATAATCATATTTCTTGTCAGATAACTTTATATATAAAAGTACACCAATAAAATGTAATTTTAATTTAGTGGCCTTTTAAGCAAATTTTCAAATTTAGATTTTCAAGTTGGAATTTAAAAAACATAAAATTAGAACTACTCATGCAAACAAAAATAATATGCAATGCAATGTTCCATAGACCAAAATTAGTTTGTAATTTATTTTGTGATCATACTACTCAAAATAAAACTGTTCACTCACATTTTTTTACTTTTATAAAATTGTAAGTACCCAAACCAAGAAAGGCTCTGCCCTTTTCTTTAATGGTAATAAAATGTAAATATGCTCCCATTATAGGCTCAGAAATGGGCATAAATCCAAGCAGTTTTGAATTATGCAACCCCTAAAGGTAGTTGTAGTGGTAGTAGTAGTAGTAGCAGTAGCACTGGTAGTACTGGTAGTAATAGCAGCAGCAACAGTAGTAGCAGTAGTATTTAGCTCCTATGTGCAATATAAGTCTGCATGATAGACCAGAACTTGAAAAAGGAAAACCAACGAAACTTACACAAATATGTCATCATATTGTTTTCAAGCCTTTCAATGTGTTGAGTTCTAAAGAATTCTTCTCAAGTTGAATACATAACTGTATTCAACTTGAGAGTGGTTTAAGAGTGTATTAAATTTGAAAAAAAACAATGCCATCATTTGCCTCTAGTATTAGTGATTATAAGGCCAGCATAACTAACGTGAATACTATTAGTAATACTGCAAAAGTATTGCAGTGTCTGCATTTTCATATTTTGAATATTATTCTATAATAATGATTATAAAATCGATGCTTCTGATCATTTTTATACGTGATTGAAAATTGTAATAATGCTAACCAAACATAAATAGCCACTGCACCCATTTATTATTAGGATTGTGTTTGTACAAAATCATATTGAAATTTGCACAACTCATAAATTATTCCAGTATTGGAGGTTGATGTTATAAAGGAGAGGAAGGGGGAGGATAGGCTTTACTCACTTGCAGTCAAAAAATCTCCACAGTTACCTCCCTAAAAATATTTTTATTTTTGTTGCAGCCTCATTCTAACGTTCAGTGTTGGCTAGCCACTCCAAGCTTGATAGTTGTGTAAGTATGAAATTGCTAAATCAATTTATTACTTTTAGTTTCATTCTAGCTGACTGGAGTTGGTTGAGTTGCCAAGCTTTATGGCAGTACTCAAAAAAATAAGTCTTACTAAGCCACAAGGGCTTTCAAGCTTTTTAGCTCTGTTCCCCCTTTGCAGGTCATCAGAAGTTTAAATACCTCTAAACATTCTTTTAAATAATCATCTATAAACCAAATAATAATTACAAATTATATCTATAAAACTTGTTGCTGCTCTTTTTATGGTAAAAGCAGAACATTGTAGAAAATGAAGCATGCATGCAATACTTGCTGCAGGACCAACAAAATTAGAAATGAGAAATTAGAAACTTAGACCTCTTGAATGTTCCAAGTTTCCCTAACAGGGATTTCCCCCTTGTTGAAAAACCTATGTGTTAGTAGAACATTATAATTCTCCAAAATTAAATCTAGAATATTTTTGCTGCTAAAACTGGCGCTTTTCATATGACACACTTGAAACATTTTTCCTTATAAATTGCCAAACACTTTCAGTGTAAAATAAATATAACGTTGGGATATTCATCAAAGTTTATTTTGAGATTAATTGTTTTTTATTAGGAGGAGATAACTTAGGACAAAGACAACAGGATAGTCCATATTTACTCTGCAATTATCCAGTTTATGTAATGCAACTGTAGACAGCATTCATTAGACTCTTCCAGATTTACTCTAATTACTTCTATAACCTGAGGTATGAATTTTCTTTGTTGTACGTGATGTATTCATGTCCATTATAATGGTAATGTTTCCTATCTTCATTCCTAATAAAGCTGCATGCATAATTATGACTAGCACGGTCAGGTTGTTTGCAACGTGACTTGCGAAAAGTGTGGTCGCGGTCGTGTTGCGTTAACACAAGAATAGATTAATACAATTAATTAGCCAATGGAAATCCAATAGCGTACCACATCAAGTCAAGGATAGGTCGGGGCGAAACAACACGTGCTCCTTACTGCCTCATGTTAGACGTAGTCACGTTTGATGCCACTTCTTTTCACATCTACAACTGATTGGCTGAAATTTCTTCTTACTATAACATTGTGTAGAGACGTTTATATCTCTCCCACTACCCCATTCTTATTTGTTGGCGAAGTAATTGTAGTCGCTCTGTTTACTCGGGAGCGCTCAGCTATAAGACGGGCCATTTTTGTTATTGGTTCTAACTAATATACACGTAGGGATAGTGCAAACATGAACGATCTCAATCTGTTCTCTACCTCAGGTAATTGTTACATTTAGGTCACTAGAATCAGTATGGTGCCAGTGTAAGCACCAGAAGTGACTTGGTTATTCTTTCACGTTTCATGACACCAACATCCAAGCTAACTTGGTGATGCATTTTTCAACTCTATTTTTACAAAATTTTTCTTGCTGGTAGTAGTCGAACTGAATTTGTAAAATACAAATCAATTGTTACACTTTTTAGCATGTAACTGTGTTGTATAATTCAATATTATTAATATTACTAATACATTTTTTTAACATTTATCATGTATCAGAGCATCATTTTTACTGATGACTTTTAGGTCATCTTTTAAAGTTTGGAAATTTCTTATTTATGCTCTAAAGGAGTTGGTATATTTAATTCCCATAGTAATAGTGTATATAGTCTATTTCTCAGCCAGCAAATGTCTGTATTTTAGAAACTTAATGCTTGTGTTACAGATATTGAAGAAGGGCTACAGACTTCTATGGTACTAGCCATGGAGTGGTACATTATGAACAGCACTGGTGTCAGGAGCCTCACATGCAACCTGGGAGAACTTGTCTCTCCTGACACTTACGTACTCCATGATGGGTGTGCAGGTGCGTCAAGTCACTGCCAGCCTATACTTGTGTGTAGAATCAGATATTACCCTCCAATAAGCTCACCGATTCTTGACTATCATGAAAATCCTTTTCGCATAAAAGTTTTCAAGAGTCTTTGTGATGTTATTACTATGTTAGTATAAATTAATCTCGTCCTGGCGTAGTAGCATCATCTTCCAGTATGACTAGCCTATTTGTCTCACTTGACTGTGTGTTCCATCAGATGTGATGGAAGAGCTATTGGCTAGAATTGCCAATGAAGAAGAGAATAGATATATTACAAAGAGGCACATACTAGCAGAGCAGCTTCTGGCAAAAGATCTTATACCTATGATCAAGTATGGCAGTCCTGATGTTAACGAGCTGCAGCTATTGTTGAGGTGCGTATTTTTCATCTATAACTTGTATACTTAATGTGACACAGTGTATAGCTTGTATGCTTAATGTGACTCATTGTATAGCTTGTATACTTGATATAACTCAATGTATAACTTGTATAGTTGATATGACTCATAGTATAACTTGTATAACTGGCATGACTTAGTGCATAACTGGTGTAATTGGTATGACTCATTGTATAGCTTGTATAACTAGTATGACTCATTATATAACTAGTATGACTCAGTGTATAACTTGTATAACTAGTATGACTCATTGTATAACTTGTATAACTAGTATGACTCATTGTATAATTTGTATAACTGGTGTGACAGGCTGCTCAGCGAGCTCTGTCAACCATGTGACGCCGACCAGACTGTTGCCATGCCGCCAGACAAGTACGCTTATCCTGACCTGAAGAGACTCGCCGGACAAGTCTGTGAAGCATTCTTAGACCGAGAGTTCTCCTCCAGACTCTTCACACACATTCACGAGTTGATTGAAGAGGTAGCCAATGATCTTCTCTTTGTTAAATTATTATTATTGTAATTTAAATTACAGTAAAATAATGTAATGGCCAAATCACTGATCACAACAAGTGGTGCATACCTTAGTAAATTCATGTTTCATATTTATTTCAATGTTTTATACCTTTTCAACACACTCAGTTTAGAAAATCGATGTACATGTTATCTATAGCTGGCTTCATGTCTCATCCTTCCTGGCCAATGGAAATAATTAGATTGTTTAAATTTCATGAAGTAGCTGCCAGCTGTAGATTAATTACTCTACTTTGTTAAGTTGTCTGTGTTTTTCTCAGGCGGGAGAGCTGGAGATGGTTCAGGAGTCTTACCTCTCCATCAAGTACCTCTTCACGACCATCAGAAATGTCCTGTACCTCATGAAACCAGAGAAAGAAAGCTTCACTAAACTACTTTCGTAAGTACATTATTTTTGCGCATAGCTAAACCAACATTAACTGGTGAAAAATGTGAGAGTGGTTTGGTCATAGCCATCAAGGGTCATTTGGTTCTAATAGAGAAGCTGTTTGGAGACGGCATAGGTTTAGAGAGCCATGGACAGTCGGGATTTATTGTCTGTTGACTTTTATCTTTACCTTACTGTCTTCATTAATAGCTCACTCCATACTGGATCCATTTGCATCCATCCTAAATCCTTCTCTGCATCCTCACTGAATCCACAGTTCATTCACCTTAAATTCACGCTGTGTTCACTTATAATCACTCCACCCACATCTGTTCACACTGTATCCACTCAATTTCAATGAATGTTGTAATTTCATCCATGGTTTATGATTAGCGCCAGAATCTGAACAGTCAAGTTATAAGATATGACGTCTGTTAATCTATTCAGAAATCAAATCCTAAATGAACTTCAAGTTTTTCAATGTGATGTAAACTCTTCGCACCGACTATAATTCAATATTGTGTACAATGCACTATCTGTTCAGCTTCATAGCAGCCATGTCTAATCTCACAGCTTTTAGCGATTCTAAACAACATTCTAGCTATAATTTACTTATGGTTTTTCAGTTAGAAAAAAAAAACAGTTGAATTGAACTTAGGTGTTTTCATCAAGATTAAAAAGTATTAATTTTGTTTTTGATTTATACTTTAAACAAACGTGGCTGTTCATTATTGACTATTGTAACTGAAAATATTCACCTGGCTAAAAATTTTCATAGCAAATAAATTTGCTAGAAGTATATGAACTCGGTAATAAGGAAGTAATGAAGTTATATAATCTAAATATGTTACTGATGTCATAGGTCAATATTAGTTTCATCAACACCTGTAACAGGAAAAAGCTTATACAAACATTCACCAATGTTAACATAAGTATTGTGTCTAACAGAAGATAAATCGGAATTTAAATGTTTTTTCATCATTTTAAATGCTTATTCAGAATTATATTTGGAAATAGCATTTTCAATTCCTCTGCAACATACAGTTTCAATTTTCATAATTTTGTCAAGCAAATTAATTTTGTAAATAGTTAATGCATGATACTATAATTTCAACACTGTTTTTTATTTACATGAACTTTGTTATTTGCGTAGTTGGCAGTCCTATATTGAAAATATTAGCTCCAGTGATACTTATCTAAGAAGATTGTCTGCTATTTTCTGTAATTCTGTGGTAACACAGTCTCCTTATTTGGATCAAAGAAAACAGATAATGCTAATGTTGATAAAGAGAAATGTATATTTTAATTTACTCTTTACCATTTCTTCTAAATGCTTTATGTTGTGTAGACTTTTGCTGGAGAATGACTTGGATTCAGTTTTGATATATTCCATCAACTGCCATGGAAGAGATGAACTTGTATTACCAGCCGCCCAAATTTTATCACTTCTCTACTCTGAGTTTGAGGTGAGTAAGGTGGCTTGGACTGAGGGGCTTGCTAGTAGGCAATGTCTTTTAGTAACAATGCTAATTAACTTGCAGTAATGCTACTAGCTCTAACCGTTTTAGTAGTTGAATAATAATTATTCCTATCATAAATGAGTAAATCTATCCTTTTTTAAGGGAAACTTTTAAAAATATTTCAACTCGAAAAAGTATAACTAACTGAAATTTAATTCAACTAGAATTAAAAATGCTATTTTTAATTTGAATATCTCGTTAGTTTGAGTTTTGGGACTGTTGGCTAGAATTGGAAACTGTTAAAAAGTCGAGTAGTTAAGATCAAGTCATGTCGACAGTTCATCGAAAGTTCAGTTCCGATAAATTTGTTAATTGATTCCCGGACGGCGATACGATGTTGTATAATGGCGATACGATGTTGTATAATGGCGATACGATGTTGAGACGATACAGGGATTGCTGTGGTACAATGGTGGTGATACAATTTTCAGCACGTGCATACACATGTGTGTTGGGAAACGATTATATCAACCTGTCTTCTGCCATGATTTATAGCTAATAGATCCCTATCAACAAGGAGAGTCAAATGTCACAACAAGACTAGTTCCTGCAAGCAACAGCCATTATACTAAGTTAAAAGCCCACCATAGTATGATGATGTCCATCTCTCTAACACTGTGCTCTCTCGTCGTGTAAACTGTGATACTCTTATTATGACTGATCAGAAGTAAGGGGTAGAAGTTTCATGCCTATAACAACTTAATTATCAGTCTGTCCGTTTCATCAAAGAATTTTATCTCTCAGTTTCCAATTGTCTCCAATTGTTTTGGATTTTCATTTAAATGGTAATGAAGTATTACATAAAGTTAATGCACATGTCGGCCATTCACTTAGTACTGTTCATCAAATGGCAATCCTCGTGAAATTTTCTCAGTGGCTAAGGCAGAAGTGCAAACTTGCTCCATCTTCAATTTTATGAACTTCCGGTTTTGCAACCTTTCAATTGATCGAAAATACACCCGGTTTTGTAAAATTTTATTACTTCTAAACTGAGCATCAGCAGCAAATGTTACTGGAGTAAATGTTCCAAAATTGTCCAATTAGAATGTCTTTAGCACTCTTTCATCAGTTTTGACATGAAACCAACCATCAAGGAACATTGAATTCAGACAGAACCTAGCTTGGCTAGTTTCTGTTTCAATCAATATCAATTCCTTGGGGCAGGAGTTTATTCTGTAAAGACTATTTACTAATGTCAATGTGAGTGAGAAATGAAGTAGTGTGCTATATGCTGTAATGATATTGTCCTATTGCTGCATTATACTTGGTGTGTGTTTTGTTAACTTGCATTTGGTATATGAACTCTGTTCTGCGATGGTTAATTATTTTATTTACATGGCAAGGTATAACTGATCATAGCTAATTAGTAGAACTGTAAATGTAGATGTCATAATACTGTACATAATGTGTTTCACTTTGCTTTTTAAAATTTAGTTGAAACATAGGATTGAGTAAGGTAGAATAGCAGGTAATGTGTTCAGTTCATCTTTCTCTTTATATGCTGAAAATATGTTTCTGAACTTGTATCTATTGCTCTGCCTTGCCACTGTTTAAATATTTTAATGCAAGACCCGTTCACTGATTCAACGGTATTGCAGTGGTTGAGGACAGAACCTGAAGGTGCTAAGGAGCAAGATGTCACCTGTATCACTGACAGGTTGAAACGTATCGTTGTCCAGTTACTACAAGGTTCCCTCTCCGCTCTCGCCATTTCTCTAATGGTAACGCATATCATTACTCTAGTAAACAAACTATTCCAGGATTATGATGTCATTCTTGAAATATGCATATCATTAAAGTGTTGATCCCTTCTAGTTACCATATTTGCAAGTGCTTGTGCTGTGGTCGTGCAGTTCAGAGGTAGGTGCAGATATGGAGAAATTGGGAAAAACCTGTGTTCTAGATTAGAAATATAGCAAAATAAGTGAAGTTCTCTAGAGAATTTCAATTTGCACCCCTAACCAAAATTTATTAAGAAAATAGGAGAACTTGGGCTGTTTCAATTTCTCCACTACTGCTCCTAGGTTGTGCAACTGTGCTGTCAGCTGCAGTAGTTGATTGGGGATGTTATTGCAGAGAAAAGAGCTGAAAGATGGCTCAGATGTTGAAGGGAGTTACCTCTCCTGGTGTCTCACATACTTCCTGCCCTACGTCAGCTACGTGCCGGTGCCTCTCGCCAAATTCAGGTTTGTCATCATTTGAAACCAGGTTCCATATCCTCCAAATATTGTGAAATATTTTATGGTGGTCTTGTGCAGGCATAGCATAGCTTAGATAGGTTACTTATCTGTGCTGGTTTACTGGTCATTGTTCAGCTGCTGACCTAACCAGCCAGACATTGACCTTTTCAACTATTTGCAACGAAGACATCATCTCTGCTTAGCCAAACATTTCGATTATTGTTGATGGGTTTGCAGCAAAGGATGCAGCACTTTATGAGGAGATGATTAAATTAAGAAATGCTCATGGTTTTTGTAGTAATACTTCATCTTTTATTGGACACCTTTTCTCTCATATGTGAACTTTTGGACTGACAATGTTGTGACACAATACCATAGCCTAGCTTCATATACTGCAGCCATATTGCCAGTTTTTGTGGTTTATAATTGAACAAAATTTTTGGCAAAATTCATAAAAGTTGTCTGAGATCAATCTGCATGGCCAAATATGTTTTTTTAACTTTTCAATTTTTACATGTTCATTTATGTTTGATTTGAGTGAGATTTTAAATAACAAACAATCCTTTCAAGTCAAACTTAATGAAGTGATTGCCAATAGTCAAAAAGTCGATGAAACATCAATTTCAATGTTGTTTATCAATTTGAGATTTTGACTGTAGAACTTGCCACGAAATCTATTCAATTGATTCCCATAGTCTTCTAACAAAAATCATTTTCATCAGAGTTTTGTCTCAGTATGTACTGAGTTGAGTTGATTGACCTATGAGCTGACATCAACGATTAATACTTATTGACGATAATCATGGCTTTGAGCTCAGTTAATTTCCAGCAGTTAATATCAACGAAAATATAATTAATATGGCAATCTAGTTAGTTAAGTATTATAGTAGGTGACCAACCTAGTCATACAATAAGTAATATTATTGACAGAATAATCATTATAATAATAATTGTTGCCAAACCCGAGAGGTTTGATGTATTTTCAGAGTTTACGTCAATTACTCTCTAATAATGTCAGTCTGAGAATAGATACACAGGCTAACTAAACTACGGCTAGCTTACCTTTTTAAACTAGATTTGTTTTTGTTGAAGTACTGAGACATATTTTGAATTGAATAACTGATTCTCTGTTTACAGAGGAGTTCTGTCAAATAAATGTGTTGGTTACTTGGTGTACCAACTCTCGGCTCTGGTGCCTGGCCTGTTTGGTGGAGATCCAACGAGTCGAAATACACAAAGAATAAAAGAGAGGTAACTGGTTCATATATGTGTGTGTTATGCGTGTGTGCGCGCGAGTGTGTATATTTGTTTGTGTATGTACATCCGCCAACCCACTCTCCACAATATCCTGGTGTACATGGCATTAATGTGTAGTCAGTAGTGCGTAACATGTAGTAATTATTATGATCTTATACTGTATGAACTATAGGATACTACTGGACTACTTATTGTATCACGTGATGTTTACTGTGTAGAGCTATTGCTGAAGAATGTTCAGTTAATCCACCATTAGGAGCTCTCTAATGACAACTTCACCAAGTGCTTTACATTAAAATCAATGCTGAAGTGGTATCTCTGCCTTGAGACAGTTGCAATTAATTGCTTTGCTTTTCTATGTAACATTAACAGAAAATAAGTTACTTAAAAATGCTTCTATATTTTCTCAAATTCATGGAAAATACAAGTGGTAAAAGATTACATATCTATTATAAAAATAAAAGGGTTTGCTAATCAATGTTTTCCAGTTTTCCAGTGCCAAGAAAGTTTTAGTATAAAAAGCTTACCTTGCTCCTCAGTCATAGCTGTTTTCTTTTCCTTAGTAGTCTGGCTTAGTTCTAGGAACAATTAGATTTTCAATATAGTGAGACTCCAGCTGGTTTCATTAACTTCTCATCTCAAGAGGCACTACTTGATGTTCATTAACTTCACAAAATTAATAATTTATAGCATACAGCACTGTATTGTATTGCCACAAGATGCTTTCCGCTCATGACAATGGGGCGGGAATTATGCTTGAGATATAGAATAATACTGAAACATAACCTAGTAGGATTTATTTACCCTCTCATAGTGCATGTTAGGAGTTCACTTTTTAACTGAAAGTCATGGAGCTGGTAAACTAAAAACTCATGTGAATGATTTTCTCCTTTGTTAGAATGAATAGGTGAGTGCTACACATGGTATAACAAAGTAAATAAATACTAACAATGCTTCTGATCCGCTGCCTTTGACATCAGCTGGCAGCGACACCTTTGTCATGCTAACATTGCCTTTAGGCAGCTTTCTATGTTAGCAACTGACCTGCCTGCCGACAGTAGGTATCATTACACAGCTTCCTCCCCCACCCTGCTTACAGTGATCCTAATGGCAATGAATCAGAATAATTGTCAAGCTTGTCCCTTTGCAGCTGGTTCAAGTGGTGGTGCTAAGAATGGTTCCAAGATTGAAATACCTTATATGTAGTTTGACACTCGCTCTAATACACCACTACCACAAACAGTGGTGGTGTGTCTGATCTCAAGTTTGACCATGTTTCTCATGAAACATTTATACAATGGTTACCATGGTGATATATGTAGGTGTGTACAATGGTTACCGTGGCAATGTGTATACAATGGTTACCGTGGCAATGTTTGTAGGTGTGTACAATGGTTACCATGGTAATGTTTGTAGGTGTATGCTGCTGCTCTCGGCTTTTGACAGCCTGCTATCTCTTGTATTCAACTTCAGTCTGCCGTCAGCTGATAAAGAAGATGTTACTGTGGCCATGCAGTTTTACAGTAAGTCTATTGACATTTGACACTGAAATCTTGTTTCACCCACTTTTTTCTCCTATTCAAGTAAAATTATCACACATGAGCCGAAAAAGAAAGTGTGCCAATTTACAACTTCAGTAGTTGCTACTCGATGTTTTCTACCGCTTCTATACTGATATAAATTAAATTAGTAGAGCAGCAGTTCTGTGCAGCTTATTTTAACCTCTATCACATTTTCTGTTTATATGTGTTTGAGTGTTTGAACATTTGGTAATACTCCAATGTAAATCTTAGCTTCAAGCACAGAAGTTTAAGATAGTAGTGTTACATGATTTGGATTTCTAATAGCAATGTCACCTGAATTCATACTGGTAAGATATCATGACACATGAGAGCTACTATTTACAGAAGATGTGGTAAACATGCCTGACTTGTGGCAGATCCTCATCTTCTACATCCGAAACTTTGATATCACCATGTTTCCCCGCTCCGTTCTATCTCAACTTATCTGCATTAACCACAAGCTGCTTGCCTCGGTCGAGTCCTACAACAAGATATTTGGTGCACAGCTAGAACAGACCATACTGGAGCATGTTAAACAGTGAGTTACTGTTGTATTAGTATAAGGTAGTTGAAGTACTGAATGACTATTAGTGTAGACTGGTTGAACTGTGTTTAGTGTCTAAATGTAGTATACAGTGCGTAGTATACAGTGTGCAATATACAGTGTGCAATATACAGTGTGTAGTATACAGTGTGTAGTATACAGTGTGTAGTATACAGTGCGTAGTATACAGTGTGCAGTATACAGTGCGTAGTATACAGTGCGTAGTGTACAGTGTGTAGTATACAGTGCGTAGTATACAGTGTGCAGTATACAGTGCGTAGTATACAATGCGTAGTATACAGTGTGTAGTATGCAATGTGTAGGATGTAGTGTGTAGTATACTCATACTGTGTCTAGTAGGCTGCATAGAGTATACAGCATGTAATATGATGCAGTGTAGGCTGGAGCATACTGTGATGAGAAGGAAATGCTGTTCTTGTAGGTTCGCTAATAAAGGCATCATTCAGCAGTACACACTACTCGTAAACACATACAGCACCAATAATGATGAGACAAACCTAGCTGTCTTCACCATGCTCTCTCATATATGCGTTGAATGTGAGAGACGGGACTTACTCTACACCCCCATCCTGCTCAGACAGCTCAGGCTACTGTCCGACAGCTGTGAGGCATGCGATGAGGACAGACGGCTGGCATTCTATGTAACTCAGTCATTCCTCGATGACGTTGCAAATAGACCGCAGGTAGGAATTTCCTGTACGAAATATAAATATATTTCGTATGTACTCTCATGCAGTCAGAGTTTGACTAAGAATGGATGTCACACAGCTGAATGGCGTTGTCTATTCTTTCAGGCTTGCGTACAGAGTTTCATAAATTCTCTCTCAACAACCAAAGATGAAAATTCAGAGTCAAGTGGAGTGACCAAAGCTGAACCTTGTGCTGGTATGAAATACGCTGTATATTGTAAGGGGATACACTATACACTGTATATTGTGAGGGTATACACTATACGCTGTATATTGTAAGGGTATACATTATACACTGTATATTGTAAGGGTATACACTATACACTGTATATTGTAAGGGTATACACTATACACTGTATATTGTAAGGGTATACACTATACACTGTATATTGTAAGGGTACACACTATACACTGTAAAAATTGTAGCTTTAAAATTTAAACTTACGTTGTAGTGTTGTACAATATGACTTTCAGTCACGATGGCTATGCAGTCATCTGTTAGTTGATAATTGCAGAGTGGACTGACGCAGAAGAGGGAGATCTAATGAGTGCTTACTCTGAGTTTGCTGATCCCAGTGTTGATGACATAGTAACTAGGTTGGGTCAGATGGGGGTCAGCTACAACCACAGTCAAGTCACTTCCAAGATGGGGCAGCTTGGTCTCATCTCCAGCCCCTCTTCTCAGGTAAACCCACACAGTCTCATCCTTGTAACATTTCTGCATACTCCTAAACATGCCATAACATTATTTAATAGTAAATTAATTTCTTGTTCTCTTCTGTGCTCCATACGCCTTGTAGGCATCAAAACTTGCAATGATCTTGATTCTGCACCAACTTCTAGCTTTGGGCTTTTGATTTTATGTAGGGGTCTTCGGACTTGGCCGAATTGGTTAAGAACATCTGCTCCGAGGGTGATGACGATCTCATTTCTTGGCTTAGATCAGCACTTCTGACAGCAAGTTTCACTAAAGCTAGTAAGTCTCGCCTTACTCTGTCTCTCTACTCCAGGGGTGGGCAACTGGGGGCCCCAGAGCCACCCGTGGTCCTTTGCCCATTTTTCAGTGGCCCTTTTAATGCTTAAGATAAGTAAAAAGTGTTACATGCATTCTGATTAGCACAGTATAATTTATTATGTGTACAATCGTGTGGCCCTTCGTTTTGGCTGAGTTTTGAACTTGGCCCTCGGCCAAAAGAAGTTGTCCACCCCTGCTCTACTCTATCCCTTTTGTGCCATATACAGCAGTAGTATGTTCTATAGAATGTTGTGCCTGTCTACACAGTGTGCTAATGTACCTATAGTTTATCTCCCATGCATTGTATGCAATAACAGTTGTAAACTCCTTTGTAGTGTGCAAGAATAACAGAGAGGGTTCACCACTGTGTTACTTTTCCTTCCTCAAAGGCCATTCGTATCCGGTGATACCCTATACTGAACGACAGAGCATGCTGCTGAGCGCACATTCTCGTGTGCTGCCTCTTCTCAAACACCTGCAACTTGAATACCTGCTTGTTAATGAATCAATCATTCCTCTCATTCCTTCTCATCTAACTGCAGAAGCTTTGTACTCCTCAGCAGAAAAGCTTAGGACTTATGAAGCAGGTAAAGTATACTGAATACTCCTGGCATGGTGGAGAAAGGCACCAGAACCATCAGGTTCATGGTATAGAAGTGCCAGACTGGATAATTAATGCATTATGTCAGGTTAAGCCTAAAGCCATACCCTAGTAATACCAGTTTTTGACAATTTTGGCCACCTGCACTGTGGGATATATTTTTATTGTGTACAAAACACAATGCTGTCTCAGATCGGTAAAGTCACTATATCTCCTAATTGTCCAAAAAGGTGGCAGAAGATGTTTAAAACTAAATGCTGTGGTACTAACAGAACATTGAAGAAAGGCTACTTTTATGCCCTCGTGTTATTTTTCAAACACATCTTAATTGAACGGAAGCTTTTACTGTTACCAACCATGTTTTAATTTGAAAAAATTTATCGTTTTCAACTGTCACTAACTTTCTCTGTGTTGAAGATTTTTAATTGTTGCTATCAGTTTGGGTGCTTATTACTATTATTATTGAGTTTATAGCTGATATGTTTCTGTTCTGCTTTACTAATATACTCCTTGTTTTAATGTTTTAGATGGATCCGTGGAGAACTACGAGCAAGAACTGACCGATAAGCACTTTGACGAATCTCTCCTAAGTAAGCCTGTATGTTCCAGTAAATCCAGAAGACCAGACACTGCTGCAGCACAGTAAGTGAAATATGTCTAGTTGGGAAATACTCTGGGGGGGGGGGGAGGGTTATGACTAAATATTAAAAGTTGTTTTGCAGTAGACAGATAATTGTACTAATTATAGTAGCAATTTTGTTTGTAATTATGTTCAAATACTCCTCTGCTCTCTTCTTGATGTTTGTAGTTCATTTGTGCTTAATTAATTGTTCCTCTTGATTGCTACTAGTAAATAGCATGCCATTATTTTCACATGCCTTCAGCGTGCCTGTTTGCTCCTCTAATGTTGACAAATATATGTTTTTCTGCCAATATGGAGTTGTTAATATTGCCTTCTATTGACCGTGTGATAATTATTATGTGGGAAATTGTGTTTCTGCTAAAAGGGAATGATTCCCTCAAATTTTCTTGTTTAAGTTATTATGGATGGAATATATGGAAAGACTCGCCAAATTCAATTTCTCTAGTCTGTTATTTTATAAATTCTCTAATGTTGTGTATCAATCGATAGATGCTAGTAGGCAACTATGTTTTGTAATAGTGTCAAAGTGGAAGCTCATTTAGGAAAACCGTGGGCTATCATTAAATTAGGTCGCAAATTTGTACTAATAATTTTAGCATTTATATTCCCTTAAACTTCTACTCAATTACTTCTTGTTTTGCTCTGGCTAGTTGTTTTTAAATCTAATAGTTGACTTAAACTAAAACTGGTATAGTCACCTACTGCATCCAAACTCTAAATGGTAAATATGAATGTCTTTCTTCAACTAATTCCTTTTGGATATTTGAAGTTTAACGTTGATTATCTGCAGGTCACCTGACTACTTTTTCGATGATTGATTTTTCTATTTTGGGATTAAGTGCAGGCAATTACAAATAATCTAATGCAGATGGAAAATTTTATTAGTTGAGTATTGAGTTGGAAAAACAGAGCTAAAAAAATTTGTATCATGGAAATAATATATTGCATAAAAAAATCATACGTGGTTATTGGTAATAAAAGTTTCAAAAAAATGCATACAATTTTATGATATTTTGGTTCGTTTAATTGTGGTCATGCTTTTTGTAGTTTGGATTCTGGCAGCCAGGGTAATCTTAATGTCTGGCTATCTTACATGCAGATTACGTCTAGAAAGTAAGCTTAAAGTTCAGCAGACAATTTGAGCAGATAACTCCTGGAGCAGCTAAATACACAAGTTTTCTTCTCTCTATTTAATATGTTTATAAAGTCTACTGGTGATAATTATCATATATTATGTTGTGCATTACTATAAAAACAAATTATTTTGTCTCTGTTTATCATAGTTTTATATATATTTCATATTTCTTTATTTATTTTTGATTTGCCTTTGTGCAAAGGATAAACAGTTGCACGTCTCAGACCATTGAGCTGCAATGTACAACGTGCAAGTGTAACCTGTAGAGTGTGTGTTGGTTAATGTGAATGCTTTTATTATTTGCTATATCTCTGATGGAGAATATTTTTCAAAAATTTTAGCCGGTGATTTGATTTTTGTTTGTGGCTAACATTTTGTCAAAAATGCTTTCACTTTAAATTGTATGTTATTTAATGTTAGATGTTGGCTTTTAATGAATATAATTTTTTTTATTTGTAAATTTCATTCATATATGATATGGTTTGCTGGTGTAGAAGTTCTCCATTCATTTTTAATTAGAGTAAGAGCAATTGTATACTCCTTGTAGTCTTTATCTGAGAATTTCTTCAGAGTATATTTTTGTCATAGTTATATTTGTTATAAACAGTTTGGTGATAAAATAAATGTTTATACAGGTAGCTCTAAAAACAATTTGTATTGTTTCAGCTTATCAAAATTAAAATTTATGTGTGAAGAAGTGTTTTGTTCTTATAGGCATAGCCCAGTACTATTCTAAATCTGCAAGTCTCGCACACAATTTAGTAATCATATTGGCATGTTTTAAATTTTTATATGCTTAGCTAGTTCCTAATTATGAAAAGTGTATAGCAACTGCATTAGATGTGTTATATACGAGCTACACTCACAATTCTGTTGTAAAGCAAAATAAATTAATATTTGGTTTAATCTGGCTCGAGTAGTCTATAGCTACACCTCACTGCGTCACAACCTCTATGTTCAGAATTGCCTTCCCACTAAGTAGAATCATAATCACGATAATGCCCACACATGAAGTGCTTTTAAAATCTGACGACCGCGATGGTTTCTTATAATATCGGTTAATTAGTTTAAAATAATTCTAGTGAGGGTTAGTTGTAATTCTTTTCCAGACCCAAGCAGCATCGACAGAGCAGTATTATAATATTATTATTGTTCATTTCAACTTATAACTTCATTTTACCTAAACACAAGCTGTTGCGATAATTTCTCCTAACACAGTTGATTGGTCATTCGGTTAAACTTGGCGGGCAATCGAACAAAAACAAAAACGTGCTATACTAATAGAAAAATAGCTAATAATAAAACTGCCATTTACTACTAGTAATAGTACTAGTAATAACTAATACTAATAGTCACCATGATGATGATGGCCGTTAAACTCAATAACTGAAAACAAATTATTTTTGTAGTGCTGTTTATCACAGTGAATTTAACTTTAAGTTTAAGGTTACTGCTTTACTAATTACTAATTACTAATTAGTAATTACTTGTCATTAAAATTGTACTACATTGTCATTGTGATTGTATTACATTTTCATGTTAATTTAGTGATTTACTAGTAGTATTACTATTAGTAATAGTAAATCTGTAAATGTAATAAGTAATACCGATAGTCAAGGCATTATGATTACTATTAGTTATAATATTAATAATATCATCATAAATTCATAATCATAATGATCGTAGTTATACTCATACTCATAGTCATACCCATACTCATACGGATACTGATAGTCATATAATAATAATTAGATTATAGTCATACTGATAGTGATAGTAAGACTAAATGTAATACAGTTACACACTCGAGTTGCTTCAAGACTTAGACTAGTTAAATACTAAATCTTATAGTTATAGTAATCATAATGAGTAAATCACTAATCATTATCATTATGATTATCAGTATGAGTATCAGTATGACTATGAATATCACAATCACAATGACTTCACAATCACATGGATTTCTATATCAATATGAATATCATTATCAATATGTTTACCAATGGCAATGTGAATGAGTCATTAAATTTGATAATTGTAAATTGCAATTGACTAATTCTTATAGTTATACTTATACTTATAGACTATAGTTATAGTTATACTTAAACTACTTATACTTATAGTATTATTTATGCTCGGTTCCAGTTTCAGTTTGAGTTATACTTATTAAAGATAAAATTAAATGATTTAAATTTACTAAATAATTTGGTTATACTCAATCTTATAGTTAAACTTAATGTTATACTTATAGTGTAGACTTTAGAGTTTAGACTTGGTTAATAGTATTAATATTTCTTGAAGTGTTTTACACTTATCACTTATGACTTATAGTTTTACTTGTAGTTATAGTTAGTGTTACTTATTGAATTTAGTCTTAGCTACTAGTAATAGTACTAGTCGTACTAGCTTTACAAACCACCGTAGTAGGATATAGTTAATGTTATACTTATAGTAGATGTATTACTAGTAGTAGTATGCCTGTACAGTGTATGACCATGTATAATTCTATAAAATTGGATTTAGGTATCCCCCACAGCAGTTATTACTTATCAGTTAATACTAAATCTAATACTCTCATTCACAGCCATAGACGAGAGTCGTAAGTCGTACTGATTCATAGACTCCCACTGATGCTGTGATGATGATATCGGTATCACATGACAGTAACTCACTCACACTGTAATACTAATAGTAATAACATTTAAAACGGCCCATGATAGTCATAATAATAGTGACTAGGCCTCAAGTCATTATGCTGATAATTGATAGTGATATCATTACCATATGATTATCATTATGATCTGATACTCTTACTCTGAGTATCACTCTCACTATCAGAATTAGTATTACTCTAGGTCCAACCTGTCACCACCACCCTGGCTTACAGTTAGTATCACACTGCACTGTAATACTAATAGTGATATTGAGTCAGATTCAGAGTTACTGTTCGTGTCCCAGTGTGAAACATAGTTGAAGTAACATACTGATACTAAACAGTAAATTAGTAATAAGTAATAAGTTTTTACTTAAATAAGTAATAGTAAATTTAAATAAAATGCTTAAAGTTATTCCTGCATGATTATTGATGAACTTGTAGCTTAAAATTTAAGGCTAAAAGTAACTAACCACCTAGCCTAATCATTATTTAGTAATTTGCTTAGATTTCGTTATACTTATTACAGTGTTAGTAACAATCAAAATTTTAACTTGAAATTAAAGAAGTAAAATAATTACTATTGATATAACTATAAATATAAGTATTGCTATTAGTAATAGTATTAGACTATTACTATTGCTATTAATATTAGCAATTATATAAATTTATCAATAATTTTATGCAATAGTGAATACAGAATAATGGATTGACTATCATTATAGACATAGTGTAGACTAATATCATGCCCATGTTTATGAATAGACATGCAGTGATGCACATGTCTATGGTCATAGTTTGTAGCATTTTGCTTGCATAGTCAGAAAGTTTTAAATAAAATGATGTTTTTTTAATTCGGGAGTGTAGATTAATGGGAGGAGTATTGTGACCATCTGTCTTTTGTTACAATGGAAAGCCCAAAGCCATTGAAGGTATTCAACATTATGATTTTAATTCAAATATAATGGCATGATATTTCCAAATTTCTTCAATGGGCCAGTCCAGTGACTCATCGTTTGATCTTAGAGTTATTTTAGTAAATTTCAACTCCCTATAATTATTTATTTTGCATTTACTTTGTATATTTTGTAAAGTTATCAACACTGTGCCAATATTTTATGGTAATACATTTTAGTCCATCATGGAGAATTCAAGTAAAAATAAGCACGCGGCAGGAGACTCTCCAGCAAATAAGCGATTGTCTGTTGAAAGAATTTACCAGAAAAAATCTCAGCTAGAGCACATACTTCTGCGTCCTGATACATATATCGGTTCTGTTGAGACCCAAACATCAGTAAGTTGCTTTTCATGTTTCAATACTGTACTCACAAGCATCAGCATTAGGAGATTATGATTGTGAATAGCTCAAAGTTCAAATTGTACTATCTGACCATTGCAAGTTCAAACATTTTTACTACTATACACAGAAAAAAGTGCATTGCTGTTGGAACTGCTCCAATGTTGGAATGTTACTCATGTTGTTTGAAACATCTAATGATGACTAAACAAATAGATATATGTCTATTTCTGTGATATTTAGCCAACTACTTGTCATACATGAGAGAAAATGTGCCACACATTGTAGATAATGTGTCATACACTGTAGAAAATGTGTCATACACTTTAGATTTTAGACAATGTGTCATACAATGTGTCATGCACTCTAGACTATATGTCATACACTGTAGACTATGTGTCATACACTGTAGACTATGCGTCATACACTGTAGACTATGTGTCATACAATGTAGACAATGTGTCATACACTGTAGACTATGTGGGTGATGGACAAAGACTCAGGTCAGATGGAACAGAGAGAACTGACGTATGTTCCTGGTCTGTACAAAATATTTGATGAGATTCTGGTCAATGCTGCCGATAACAAGCAGCGTGACAAAGCAATGAACTGCATCAAGATTGAGATAGATGAGTAAGTCTATAATAATCAGCCTTCCCCATAACAAAATACTTATAAAATGATAATAGAGTATTATTTTTAGCTCACTCATTATTCTTATCCTGTAATTTCATGAGCTGATTCGGTTGTTAAGTCACAGTCGTTGTGTTTGTCATTTTTCAAAACTCACACCGTCTGTTGCTAGAGAGAACAACCGTATAAAGATCTGGAACAACGGGAAAGGGATCCCTGTGGTAGAACACAAGGAAGAGAAGATGTATGTGCCAACTCTCATTTTCGGCCATCTTCTCACCTCCTCCAACTATAACGATTTTGAGAAAAAAGTCACAGGCAAGTCTTTCGTTAAGCTTTCCAAGATGTTTGGTGACTTGTGTGAAACTTGCCTATTTTCCTTTGCATTCCATGTGTCGCCACACGCTGTATGTGACATGTTGTGACATGTTGATGCAGGTGGTAGGAATGGGTATGGAGCCAAACTATGTAACATTTTCAGCAAGAAATTCACAGTAGAAACTTCATGCAAGTCATCCAAGAAGTCTTTCAAACAGGTAGGAACACTGACTACATGCACATCCTCCAAGCTTCTTCTGTAAGTTATTGACGAATGAATGTCGTGGAGGACTGATGAAGCTTGTAGCATGAGGTTACAATTTCTAAATGAGTTATTAGTATGCTCTCTTTGCAGACGTGGTCCAACAACATGGCTAAAGCCTCTGAACCCAAGATCTCAGATGCTAAAGAGCAGGATTTCACCTGTGTGACCTTTGAACCTGACCTTTCCAAGTTTAAAATGGAGAAGCTAGACCGAGATATTGTGGACATCTTTACAAGACGGGCATACGATATCGCAGCCTCGTCTAAGGGAGGGGTGAAGGTTTTTCTCAACGGCAAGCGCTTACCGGTCAGTTCTTCTACAGTGCCCTAGTTTATCGAGTTTGTCATTTGCTGATCTCCAATTAGGCCTAAGCAGTCTTGAAATCACTCTTAATAAGTGGTTTAGCGTGCATTCTCTCTTAATTTACCATTAGCTCACTGAAAGAAGGCAATAAAATTATCTGAAATAATTACCCTGTGTATATCAAGTCACGGAAATGAAAATCTAGTCACAACCAACATAGACGCATCATATTACTATGTTAAATGTAGTCATACATGCATCTCCCGCATCAAGCTAATTCACCACCAACGTGCTTGTCAAAAGAACTCAATTGTGTTATGTATGTCAGCAGTTTTTGCTGAACTGCTTTCTGTTCTCGGCATCTTTTGTGTGTTTTTATGTAATTTCTTGTATATGCTTCTCTACTAAAACTTTTACTGCAAAGTTGCTATTAATAATGAACCTTTTTCCTTTTGAAAATGATAGTTCCATTAAGTTATCTTCTTTGAATATTTCCGAAAATAACTATATTCAATGACTTGAAACTTTGCCCGCCTCTAACATTGCCAACTTCAAATATATATATATATATATATACATATATATATATATATATATATATATATATATGTATGTATATATATATACATATATATATATATATACATATATAAATGTATATCTAATGTTTTGCTGTGTAGGTCAGTAACTTCAAAGACTACATAAACCTGTATGTCAAGGACAAAGTAGATGACAACAACATGCCACTCAAAGTTGTGCACGAGGAAATCAACCCCAGATGGGAGGTGGCCGTCTGCCTATCATCTGAGAAAGGTTTTCAGCAAGTCAGCTTTGTCAATAGCATCGCTACTACCAAGGTACAGCTCACCCTTTTAGCTTATTGTACAGTATGTCGTCTAGTTTTTATGTAGCTCAAAGGTTACAAGAGTCTGTTCAATCAGTTTGTAAGAAACTGATTGGCTGGTCAAATTTGAAATTTTGTTTATTATTTGACCAGGGATCAACCCTTTTGCCTAAATATTCAATGTAAAGACTATTGTCTGGTTTTATAACAGTTCACAAGTAAAATGAGCATGTTGTATTTTCACAGTTACACTTTTACTAGTAATGGTAAAGGAAACGAATAGATATAATATTTTAGGAGTTGATGCTTTTAGTACAGCTTTGTTTTACTAATCATAAATAGTTCGGCAGACGTTTCTCATCCATCTATGACATGCTGTCACGTCTCCATGGTAGACTGTATTTTGGTCTGGCAATAATGTAGAACATTGGCTACCTTACTCTCTGTAACACACAAGCAGTAACTATACGCTGTCTTCACACTTAGCTAATGCTGACTTTTCTCATAAAATCACAAGTCAAGTGATGTAATTGGAGTTATGCTCTTTTTGCGCAGGGTGGACGACACGTTGACTATATCACGGATCAGATCACGAAGAAACTCGGTGCTGTTGTGTCAAAGAAATCGGGAAAGGGAGCCGTGCAGGTGAAACCCTTTCAGATAAAGAACAATTTGTGGGTGTTCATCAACTGCCTCGTAGAGAATCCGTCTTTTGACTCTCAGACTAAAGAGAACATGACTCTGCAGGCCAAGCAGTTTGGATCCAAGTGTGAACTGAGCGAAAAGTTTGTCACCCAGGTAATACTTTATGCTTAGTACTCTGTACTCACTTAGTGTTCTGTACTTACTTAGTACTCTGTACTCACTACTCTGTACTTACTCACTACTCTGTACTCACCACTCTATACTCACCACTCTATACTCACTACTCTGTACTCACTACTCTGCACTCACTACTCTGCACTCACTACTTTATACTCACTAATCTGCACTCACTACTCTGCACTCACTACTCTGCACTCACCACTATATACTCACTACTCTATACTCACTAGTCTGTACTCACTACTATATACTCACTACTCTGTACTCACTACTCTATACTCACTACTATATACTCACTACTCTGTACTCACTATTCTGTACTCACTACTCTGCACCCACCACTCTGCACTCACCACTCTGTACTCACTACTCTGCACTCGCTACTCTATACTCACTACTATGCTATTCTTGCTCTCACCCTGTAATACTGCCATACTGTAATAACTGTCTCTCTCTCTCTAACAGATCACCAAGTGTGGTATCATTGAGCATATTCTCAACTGGGTGAAGTTTAAAGCTCAAACACAACTGAACAAGAAGTGCACTGCTACTAAGACCTCCAAACTCAAAGGTATTCCGAAGTTGGATGATGCCAACGATGCCGGCACCAAGAATTCAGAAAGGTTGGCGTCATATTCTTTATATATCTGCATATTCTTACATATAGGAGTGTCGTATGCTGTATGCCGTACCAATAATATTTCACCTTCCCAATAATGCAGTACAAAAGTTATGTTCTCTTGAATGACTAGAGCTCTCAGCTTTTCTAGGCGATAATTTGTATTGTGGTTGTATTAGGGATGCTGTTTCAATGTTGAGTTGTTTTTAATTGCGTATTCAAGTGTTGGTATACATTGTAGATGTATACTAATAGTTACTATGTACATGTAGATGTATACTAATAGTTACTATGTACATGTAGATGTATACTAATAGTTACTGTGTACATGTAGATGTATACTAATAGTTACTATGTACATGTAGATGTACGCTGATTCTCACGGAAGGAGACTCGGCCAAGACTCTAGCCGTGGCAGGACTCGGTGTGGTGGGCCGAGACCACTATGGAGTGTTTCCTCTGCGTGGAAAAATGTTGAATGTCCGAGAAGCCTCTCACAAACAGGTGAATAGCTGAGCTAGTTGAAGGTGGGCTAGTTATAGGTGAGATAGTTGTAGGTGAGCTAGCTAGTTGTAGGTGAGCTAGTTGTAGGTGGGCTAGTTGTAGGTGGGCTAGTTGTAGCTGAGCTAGTTGTAGGTGGGTTAGTTGTAGGCGAGCTAGTCTTCACCTCCTGTAATATTTGTATGTAGATGAGATAAAGGCATAACTCTTATCTCTATTATATTACTAACTCAGCACTCACTTGAAAACAGTTACTACTATCACAATTTGTCTGTACACAACTACTACTTCTGTATTGTATTGGCATTGTGGCATTGTTACCCAGACTGCTGCTACTTTTGTAGATCATGGACAACGCTGAAATCAACAATATTATTAAGATACTTGGCTTGCAGTACAAGCTAAAGTACGTTGATTATGACGACGTACGCAAGTTAAGGTAACGTTACTGCTTTATAGGTCTACAGTCTGCGTGTTATACTATCGTTTGTCCGCCTACTGGTGCATGTATCTTATATATTCACACTTGCTGCCATGTTTGCTAGATACGGCAAGGTGATGATCATGACCGATCAGGACCAAGATGGCTCTCACATCAAAGGCCTTCTCATCAACTTTATACACACAAACTGGCCAAACTTGTTGAAACATAACTTTCTAGTCGAGTTTATAACACCCATTGTCAAAGTAAGTGTCTCATAGTTACATACATGTCATGTGTCTACAATTCGTGTGTCTACAGATCATGTGTCTATACTTTAGGTGTCTACACATCATGTGTCTACAGGTCATGTATCTACACACCTTGTGTCCACACATCTTTTGTCTACACATCGTATGTCAACACGGGATGTTTCTACTCGCCGTGTGTCTACACGTACTCTGTCTACACCTCATGTATCATCTGCTGTAATGAACTCTAACCAGTTGTGTTACTGCGAAGTCTTATTAGCCAACTACTGATTGCCTAAGAAAACCTCATTCTAATCATCTTCTTTACTCTCAGGCGAGTAAGAACAAGAAGGAGTATCCATTCTACAGTCTCCCGGAGTTTGAAGAGTGGAAATCAAACACAGACAATTGGCATACTTACAAGATAAAGTATTACAAAGGTATTTATTTGGAACTGTATACTAGTCTATTGCATTATATCACATATCCACTATCCTAGGTCCTCAAGCTAAGTCATAGCTCGCCCTATACAGTGTATATGGAGACACGGCTATCATCTACCTTGTAGGTCTGGGCACCTCCACCAGTAAGGAGGCTAAGGAATACTTCTCAGACATGACGCGACATAAGGTCCCCTTCAGGTACTCCGGGGCTGACGATGACACCAGCATACAGCTCGCCTTCAGTAAGAAGTACATCGAAGAGCGGAAAACATGGCTGACCAATTGGATGCAGGCGAGGAAATCGAGGCATGAACTAGGTATGTCGAGGAAATCAGGCAACACATTCGGAGTTACTTTTCGTGTCATTTTTGAGACTCTTCGAATGTCTTGTTGAACTTTGACCTCTGGCTGTTTCTAGGCTTGAGTCAGGATTTCCTGTACGGAAAAGACACCAAGAGGATCACATATTCTGAGTTTGTCAACAAGGAGCTGGTGCTTTTCTCCAACTTGGACAATGAAAGATCTATTCCTTGTCTGGTTGATGGTAGGTCCCAGATAGTGTACGCATTGTTTTATAATCTGTAGAGAGTTATCTGTTCTCATAACTAGTCTGAATTTATCTGTGGAGAGTTGTCTGTTCTCGTAACTAATATGAATACATCTGTATACAGGAAGTTGTCTGTTCTCGTAACTAGTCTGAGTATATCTGTATACAGGACTGAAGCCTGGGCAGAGGAAAGTGTTATTCACTTGTTTGAAAAGAAACTTGACTAAAGAATTAAAAGTGGCGCAGCTGGCAGGTTCTGTAGCTGAAATCTCGGCCTACCACCATGGTGAAGCTTCCCTTATGAGTAAGTTTCCTAAAGTATTGTAGTCGAGTGAAACTGTTCGGCTAAAGGAAGACGCATTGCCCAGGCACTCTCTAGCCTCATGGTTCACATGCTGTGCTCTGTTGTAGGCACTATCGTTAACCTGGCGCAGGATTTCGTGGGAAGCAACAACCTGAACCTGCTTGAGCCTGTGGGCCAGTTTGGTACGAGATTGCATGGAGGGAAGGATTCGGCTAGCCCCCGTTACATATTCACCTGCCTTAAGTTAGTATATGTTCTACTATATTGAACGATATTTACTGGGCGTGTAAACCCCCCACCCCTGTCCCATCTTATGAAATGTAGCAGAGTGATCCTCATCTACTGTGTTGTTTGTTGCAGTGAATTAACACGACTTCTGTTCCACCAACATGATGATGCTGTACTCAGTTACCTCAATGATGATGGACAGAATATAGAGCCAGTGTGGTAAAGATTTGCTTTAATGCTAGCAGTGGCTCGGTGTAGTGTAAAGTTACAGTGTGAGATGTACAGTGATAGTGTGAGGTGTACAGTGATAGTGTGAGGTGTACAGTGATAGTGTGAGATGTAGTGATAGTGTGAGGTGTACAGTTATAGTATGTAATGTACAGTGATAGTGTGAGATGTACAGTGATAGTGTGAGGTGTACAGTGATGGTGTGTAATGTACAGTGATAGTGTGAGGTGTACAGTGATAGTGTGAGATGTAGTGATAGTGTGAGGTGTACAGTGATAGTATGTAATGTACAGTGATAGTATGTAATGTACAGTGATAGTGTCAGATGTACAGTGATAGTGTCAGATGTACAGTGATAGTGCGTGTGATGCACTAAGACGTCATGTATGCCTGTCTGCTCTGTTATGCTGCTATTACATGCTTGTGGTGAGGTCAATACATAACTCAACTACTGGGATAGAATGTAGACAAAATCTATATGTTATATTACTGTAGGTACTGCCCTATATTACCTCTGGTTCTCATCAACGGAGCTTCTGGTATTGGTACGGGCTGGTCCACTAACATTCCCAACTTTGATGTAAGAGAGGTAGTTGCTAATGTTAGAAGACTGATAAAGCATGAAGAACCTGTTGAGATGGTAGGTGGTTATGTGTAATATACTCGTGCATGTTCATCTATTAACTAGCATGGCTGGTAAATTATTGGAGACTAATTTTCTTTCAAAGGAAATAATATTTGTGAACTTGCAGTTCATCCAAAGACTTTCTCAATTTTTACCTATATTGTATGTCGGTGCTGGTAGTTGAAATAGACCATTGCGTTTTTCCTGTTCCCGCTACCAAACAGGGCAGAGGTAATGATTGCATTTTCTCTGTTCTGTTTCCAGAAACCGTCCTATAAAGGTTTCAACGGCACCATAGAATTTTTAGAGAATCAGAGGTACGTGGCTAGCGGAGAAATTGCAGTGCTGGGTACGGATAGCATAGAAATCACAGAACTTCCTGTTGGGACGTGGACTCAGTCCTACAAGGAATCCGTGTTAGAGGTCTACTTGCTGGGCACAGAGAAGCAGCCTGCACAAATACAGTAAGTAGTTCCGTGCATTGCATTGCTTGCAGTACGCAGTATGCATTGTAATATATAGGAAGTATTCTATATGGTGTACAATAAGTCTTGTAATAGAGAGTTCTGTAGGATGTACAGTGAGTAGCCTACTGTGTATTGTATAGTAAGTATCATATTAAGAAATAAGTACTGTGTAAGTATTGCATTAAGAAGTAAGTACTGTGTAAGTATTACATTAAGAAGTAAGTACTGTGTAAGTATTGCATTAAGAAGTAAGTACTGTGTAAGTATTACATTAAGAAGTAAGTACTGTGTAAGTATTGCATTAAGAAGTAAGTACTGTGTAAGTATTACATTAAGAAGTAAGTACTGTGTAAGTATTGCATTAAGAAGTAAGTACAGTGTAAGTATTACATTAAGAAGTAAGTACTGTGTAAGTATTGCATTAAGAAGTAAGTACAGTGTAAGTATTACATTAAGAAGTAAGTACTGTGTAAGTATTGCATTAAGAAGTAAGTACAGTGTATTACATTAAGAAGTAAGTACTGTGTAAGTATTACATTAAGAAGTAAGTACAGTACAAGTACTACATTAAGAAGTAAGTACAGTGTAAGTACTACATTAGGAAGTAAGTACAGTGTAAGTACTACATTAAGAAGTAAGTACAAAAAGTCATGCGTGTTCTAGAGACTACAAGGAGTACCACACGGACACCACCGTCAGATTTGTTGTCAAGATGTCGGCAGAGCAGTTCTCTAAAGCTGAGCAACAAGGATTCTACAGCTTCTTCAAGTTACAGTCCATCATCAACTTGTCCAACATGGTACCTGCTGTTACATTAACTCATTGTGCCTTCAATCAATAGCCTTGTTCACTTTATTAGCTTGTCATCTGTGAGTGTAACTAACACTACTGCATGGTCGCAGCTCAGTGCAGCCATAAGCTCTTGTGTTGATATTTTCCTTCCAAGTTCTATACTGGTGGCACACTGGATAAAGTCTCACTCTGTACTGCTATGTGTGACAGGTGCTTGTGCATTCCAAGCAGGTGAAGTTGTTTTTCTATCTAAAGGAGTTTGTCGTATTTAAATGCATTCTAGATTACCTCTCAGTGTTGACATTTGATATCTAGTAAATAAAGAAGCAGGTCAACTGTTGAACATGCAGGTGTTTAACTTTCCTTTTAAGGCCAACGCTCTGTCATATTCTACTAAAAATTTATTGGCTGTTCTAAGCTCTCCTCCAATTGGCTGTTATACTAACCTTTCTGCTCCAATTGGCTGTTATACTACCCTCTCTCCTCCAATGGTTTAATGCTCTCAATTTGCACTGCTACTCCCAGCTAACTTGTTTCACCGATGTCACGTGTAGCTCTTTCTTAGGTCTTATTCGACGACTGTGGGATCCTCAAGCAATACGAATCTTCTCATGCAATCCTTAAAGAGTTTTACGATGTCAGGCTGCGTATGTATAGCGCCCGTAAACAGTACCTGGACGGTATGCTGGAAGCTGAGGCTAGAAAGCTCAGTAATCAGGCTAGGTTTATACTAGAAAAGATTGAGGGGAAGATTGTGATTGGTAAGTTTCCTCTTTTAGAACTCGACCAATTCTGGTATAGATCTGCTAGTTCAGTTTGACCACCACTCGGAGTTAATACATGTGCTATGTCTTACAGTTTATGTAATTTTTACCTGGTCTATCTTTCCCTGAACCAATGCTACTAACTAATACGTGTACTTCTTGAGTGAATCTTGATAAATTTGCATAGAAATAAATCGGTACATCCTATAAAAAAACAACTTGGACAAATTTATACTCATCATCCCTGTGAGAAAACCCCTGATTGAAAGGGTTTTTTTTGTTAAATTGGGCTAAGGACTTATTCATATGTGGCAAAAGGGAAATTATGACTGGATGCTCTTCCTAACATCACCAATGACCTTTGTAGGGGTTCGAACCCATGACTTCATGTTTACTAGGCAACGCTCTAACCCCTACACCATGGCTGCTTTCTAAATCTGTACATCCTAGTAGATGTTTTGTAGTTGACTTTCCGTGTTCCGATATGTAGCCTCACAATCATTGATTTTTCCAGAAAACAAGAAAAAGAAAGATCTGATAGAGACTCTAGTGAAGGAGGGTTACGACTCGGACCCCGTGAAGGCGTGGAAAGCGTCTCAGTCTAAGGAGATGGTGGTTGGCGGGGAGGGAGAGGAAGAAGAGAGTGACCCCAGATCTGGCACCGACTTTGCTTACCTCCTTAACATGCCCCTCCTCAACCTCACTCGGGAGAAGAAGGAGGAACTTCTGAAGCAGAGAGACGACAAGGTGAGGTGATGGTTGGTTGGCAGTCTCAGTCTGGTGTATCTCATGTGTTCACATCAAGTGGGTAACGTGTATCACTACATACTCACTGTATCACTATATACTCACTGTATCACTTTATACTCACTGTATCACTATATACTCACTGTATCACTTTATACTCACTGTATCACTACATACTCACTGTATCACTATATACTCACTGTATCACTACATACTCACTGTATTACTATATACTCACTGTATCACTACATACTCACTGTATCACTTTATACTCACTGTATCACTTTATACTCACTGTATCACTTTATACTCACTGTATCACTTTATACTCACTGTATCACTATATACTCACTGTATCACTATATACTCACTGTATCACTTTATACTCACTGTATCACTATATACTCACTGTATCACTATATACTCACTGTATCACTATATACTCACTGTACCACTATATACTCACTGTATCACTACATACTCACTGTACCACTATATACTCACTGTATCACTACATACTCACTATCACTATATACTCACTGTATCACTACATACTCACTGTATCACTATATACTCACTGTATCACTACATACTCACTGTACCACTATATACTCACTGTATCACTATATACTCACTGTATCACTATATACTCACTGTATCACTATATACTCACTGTATCACTACATACTCACTGTATCACTATATACTCACTGTATCACTATATACTCACTGTATCACTATATACTCACTGTATCACTTTATACTCACTGTATCACTACATACTCACTGTATCACTATATACTCACTGTATCACTACATACTCACTGTATTACTATATACTCACTGTATCACTACATACTCACTGTATCACTTTATACTCACTGTATCACTTTATACTCACTGTATCACTTTATACTCACTGTATCACTTTATACTCACTGTATCACTATATACTCACTGTATCACTATATACTCACTGTATCACTTTATACTCACTGTATCACTATATACTCACTGTATCACTATATACTCACTGTATCACTATATACTCACTGTACCACTATATACTCACTGTATCACTACATACTCACTGTACCACTATATACTCACTGTATCACTACATACTCACTATCACTATATACTCACTGTATCACTACATACTCACTGTATCACTATATACTCACTGTATCACTACATACTCACTGTACCACTATATACTCACTGTATCACTATATACTCACTGTATCACTATATACTCACTGTATCACTATATACTCACTGTATCACTACATACTCACTGTATCACTATATACTCACTGTATCACTATATACTCACTGTATCACTATATACTCACTGTATCACTATATACTCACTGTATCACTACATACTCACTGTATCACTATATACTCACTATCACTATATACTCACTGTATCACTACATACTCACTATCACTATATACTCACTGTATCACTACATACTCACTGTATCACTAGATACTCACTACCACTATATACTCACTGTATCACTATATACTCACTGTATCACTATATACTCACTATCACTATATACTCACTGTATCACTACATACTCACTATCACTATATACTCACTGTATCACTACATACTCACTGTATCACTAGATACTCACTACCACTATATACTCACTGTATCACTATATACTCACTGTATTTTAACTTTGTAGCGGCAAGAGCTTGATCTGCTACGTAGCAAGACACCAAGCAACTTGTGGGAAGAAGATTTGGATGCATTCATGGCGGCTCTAGAGGTATGCAATAAGCAAAGTATTATTTTCTCTCAATATCTACTGACAGATTAAAGCTAGGATAGTGATGAATATTGGCTGTACTGTTATATATCCACATTGGATATCGTATGCTGGATTGAACACACTATCAGTGGCTGCTAACTAATCTTAAGTCATCATCAGCCAACTTTTGGAATTCCTGTATGAATTTCTCTCATAGAAATACGAGGCTGAAGCTAAGAAATCTGCTCAGAAGTCAGAAGAAGCCAACTTGACCAAACAAAACAAAGGTGGACGCTTCAAGTCTCTGAAAAGTGACCTCTTCCCTTCTAAATACGGCCAGCGAGTTGAACCGCCTCTACCGAAAGATAAAATGCGATCAAACAAGACGACGCGGGTGAGTAGAAAGAGGTTCACACCCAATCACTGCGAACCTGCTCACCGTCACTGCATTTCTATTCCTTTGCATTATGCGAATGGATGCCCGTATGGATAAATTTGTGGTCGCGGTTTGCATTAACTTATTGTTGTGACTTCATTCAATGCAACTGTTTCCAAACACCGAATGAAAAATCCATTCACATAATGGGAAGCTTGAAAACGTAGTGTGTGTTGGAGCTTCAGCAGAGTGTAGCAAGTGATAAACACTGTTTATGTGTGTCTGTTTAGTGAGAGATAAAAACTGTACGTGTGTCTGTTTGAGTCACAATATTGAACTGGTGATTTGTAGGTAAAGAAGGAAAAAACCGATCCTAAGCAGAATAAGTTAGACACATTTGGATTTGGTGGAAATGATGGTGATAATGATGACATACAAGAAGTTACAGCGTCCGATGGTAATAGCAAGGCTAGCCACTTACCACTAGTATCATATGTACCTTTCAGACCGTTGCATACAGCTCGGCCCGCACTGCGGCATAGCACCTGCCTTAGCTACTTTCCGTACAAACAGCGACTAGTTAAACAAGGAGATACGTACTCAGTCTCTGCTATTACTTCTGTGCCAACTCAACTCTCTAACATTACCATTGACTGTAATTTAAGACTACTTGATAGCAAAAGAGTTGTCAGAAACACTCAGTATTTTCATATATTATTTAATTCATTAAGACGATTGAAATAAATGTAATAAACATATTGTCACCATTTGAGTCTTGCTGGAAGCCATAAGAATTTATTCTATTTGGTTTCTTGTTGGGTTATTAGTTTAAATTTTGTAGCCAAACCGAAAGCAGCTGCTAAAAAGCGTTTTGCTGAGCAAAAACCTCGAAAAAGTTCGACTGCATTAACTGATTCACCCAGCAAGAAACCAAAAGATAGCAAGAAAAAGAATCCCTGGGAAACCGATTCAGAGGATTTAGATCTCAGTATTAGTGATCTAGATGATAGTGTGCCTCTAGTATCTCGGCAGAAGGTTGGAGCTCGCAAAGCAGGTTCGTGTAACTTATGTCGTAATCCGCCGCCAGTAATGTTTGATAGTAGTGGTAGTTTGGTAGCAGTAACACCAATATTAGTGATTCTAGTGGTAGTGGTGGTAGTAGTGGTAGCAGTAGTAGTAGTGGTAGTGAAAGTCATAGTAGTAGTAGTAATAGCAGCAGTAATAGTAGTAGTGGTGGTGCTGGTGGTAGTAGAAGTAGTAACAGTGGCAATAGTCACAGCTTCAGTGGCTGTAGCACCAAATCTCTAGTCAGGCCAAATGGATATGTCTGTACTTAAATAGTAATTTAGATAAATTACATAAAATATAGAAAATTTAGCTGCCAGATAAATAAGAACTAGCCAGTGACAGTATCAACTAAATTTGGTCTCAACTCCATCTGGCGAAGACTGCATCTTTCACAAGTACTTTCTCTGTTTACAACACAAGGTTTTAAACCAATAACTCAATATCCATTTATTGACTTCAATCCTCTTCCAGACTCTGGTCTGGCATCATGGCTGTGTTCTACTATCAGTTCTGTGAAGTAACTTGGCATTTATGAAAACTAACGAGTATAACTCTTATGCTCTGGTCTGTACGCCTGGAATATTATTCACTCAGTTCTGCGTGTTTAATCCCAGAACTTGATGTGATTGATTAGTTACAATGAGAAAAGATATAATCTCTTTTGGTCATAGTCGAAATCCTTCCCCCCCCCCCCAAGATGCATCAGCAGCAGTACATAAAATATATTTTTTTATATTGCTTTTGCCTTTGCTACCTGTGGTTTCAATTTTCGCATGCGAAAATACGCACAGTGTGGCCCTAAGCTATGTGTTCAAGGGAATAGAGTCTCCCCTAAAATAATGTTTTCCATCTGTGGAAATTGATTAGCTGTTTGATGTAATTTAGAGGTAGAATTGGTCAAATGTCTTTTCTTGTGTTTAAAATACATTCTAGATGTCTTTTGCCAAGTGGCCCTCTTTGTATTGTAAAGTAGTTAAAGATTTACATAATAAGGACTGTATTGCGATATAAATGAAACTTTATTCCATCACATTGTAATTTTGACGCCCACTTGACTCTGTGTTTCGTGTGTAGCTTTCAAGCTCTTGGATAGCAAATGCTGTTTTTCAGAAGATATCTAACTGATTTTTCTAGCCAGTGTCAAGAAGTACAAGCTGAGTGATCACAGCAGTGATGATAGTGATGACTCTGTGGACAAGGTAAAGCCTAGCTCAAAGGATGAAGACCGGGATAGTAGCAGCTCGGTTGGTCAGGTTACTCCTCCTACAAAAAGTACAAAGTTGTCTGAGAAGCAAACTAGCCCAGCTAAAGAGCCCACCAGTCCAGCTAAAAAGCCCACCAGTCCAGCTAAAAAGCCCACCAGTCCAGCTAAAAAGACCACCAGCTCAGCTAAGCGTGTCCTGGAGTCAGACGATGGTAAGGGTTTGTGTTGGGTCAGGTGGTTAGTCAACAGCACTGGGAGAAAATTATGGCATGTTTCAAAAATAGTTTGAATGAACTAAATCAAGTTCTTATATGCATTTGCTTACCGAAAGTGGTAGTGAAGATTCTTGGTGTTGTATTTCCGTAGACATAATCTCTTTATCCGGTGATGACTCAGAGCCAAACTCTAAGAAACCAACTGCTAAGCCGCCGGCAGCTAAACCTGCTGCTAAAAAACCAGCTGCTAGAAAACCTGCTGCCAAAAAACCTGATGCTGCAGCAAAGAAGAGAAAGCCAGCTGCTAAGAAAAGTAGGTTGCTATGAGCATAGTAGGTTCAGAACATGGTGTAATAGACAGGTGTGGTGTAATAGACAGGTGTGGTGTAATAGACAGGTGTGGTGTAATAGACAGGTGTGAAATACTGGGCACTAGAGCTATTAGTTGATCAACTAAGGTATGTCTACAACATGCTGTCTCATTTCAGCCGATGATAAACAGCCCAAACTAAACTTTGCTAAAGTCACTTCAAAGAAGAAGTCTTCACCAGACTCCTTTACCATTGACAGTTCAGATGATGAGGGTACGTGTCTTTATCCCCCCCTCTGTTATGTTGTGAGGAACTCTAAACCTTGTCTCTGTGCGTTACCTTCATCAACACTCACTCACTCACCATGCTTTCACTATTTACCTACTCACTCACTACCAACTCATCACTCACTACCTACTCATTACCTACTCACTCACTCACTCACTTAATCACTTGGGTCTAAAACTAGGAAGAGAATGCAGTGTGTATGATACAGCTAGCATGACAAGATACACATGAATCATCTCAATAGACGTCTGCTTTTTACAAGTTCAGTGACTCCCTTGTTTGTTGTGTAATCAGTCAGCAATATTCAGTTTGATTTGCTGTTGAGCTGTTTGCTTTATTACTGTTATGAAACAAGAATATGTCCATGGAGTTATCTGATCATTGCAGACGCTGCTACAAAGAAGCCGGCAGCATCCAAGAAGCCTGCTGCCAGTAAGAAGAAACCCGCTGCCAGTAAACGCAAGAAAGATTCTGATTCTGACTCTAATTTATCTGATCTACAGTTCCAGCCCAAGAAGAAAGCAGCTGCCTCCAAGGTTTGGTAGCTTCATATCTCTATACTATATACTATATATTCACCATGTCGCTATACTGTATACTATACATTCACCATGTCTCTATACTGTATACTATATATTCACCATGTCTCTATACTGTATACTATATATTCACCATGTCTCTATACTGTATACTATATATTCACCATGTCTCTATACTGTATACTATATATTCACCATGTCTCCATACTGTATACTATATATTCACCATGTCTCTATACTGTATACTATATATTCACCATGTCTATACTGTATACTATATATTCACCACGTCTCTACCAGATTATATTGTGCCTCTACTGTACTTCTAGAGTAATCCTCAAATGACTATAATGTTTATTATAAAGTAACTCTACAATATCTACACTGAATCACTACAGTGACTTCTATTCATCTCCATTGCTGTTCAACACTTATTAATTTCAAACTGAGTATACAGTGTTTCATAGTCCCCACTCTCTATTAAAGCAACTGCTTAGCTTTGGAATCTTTCCTGTGACTTTAACTTGTGTTGAAATAGCTGTTGGTGTGCAGCATTTAGCTGTGTGTCCTTTCAGTTTGTGTCAGTTACAGGGTGTGTGTTGCTTGCCCGTCCCACAGTCAGGTTCCGTATGCTAATGCAGTGTCTCTCTCTTGTAGAAAGCTAAGAATGACGACACTCTGGACTTCTCTCTCAGTGATGATGACACGCCGGTTGCTCGTCGTCCCACCACTGCCCGTGCCAAGAAGGCGGTTACATATTTCAGTGACAGTGAAGACAGTGATTAAATAGTATTAGTTATGTTCTTTATCTCACTGATTAGTTCAACTTTTATTGTGGAATTTCTTGTACTTTTACATTTAAAGATGTTTTTATCACTCGACTTGACTTTGTTATATATGTAGTCACATGCTTATGACTACGGTCTCATATGTGACATATAACACTCTCTTGACCTCATGTACATAGCAATCTGTAAGTCAAGTTTTATCATTCTTATATTTTATTTCTTTTTTTCTCATATCTAATAGAATTCAATTTTTAATTTTACCAATTTTAATGTTATGAGTAGTTTTGATGAGCAGCACTTGCGAGTAGACTAGCATTCAAATAATGCCTTTGAACAATATTTATTGTGGCTAGTTATAATATGTTAGTGGGAAATGTGTTCAAAATGTAAGTGAAGACAAAAGATGAATTTATTTCTCATCTGTGAACTGATGCTGTGGTCACATTGTGAAGCTAATTTCAACTTGATTCGCTGCGTATTTATTAATGTTTTACAAAAATTAAAACAATTTCCAGCAGCCTAGATAATTTTCCAGGCTATAATTATTATTCTTGCCTTGTGTTCAAGTAACATTTTCTGCGACCTATTCATTGTTCCAGGCGGGATTTGTCTTCTCGCATAATTTTGAAACGTTATTGCTATTGGGTAAGGCAATTACCACGTGAGCGATTTCCGCGGGAATGTCGTTGTCTTTGCAATAATACTCCTAGCTCTAGTACAACAGCTGATGAAACTGTTTTTAATAAATTTCTGAAACACATTTCGCTTGTTTTAATGGCTGGAAGAGATTACACATCTGATAAAGGTATTGCTATCATACTGACTATAATAATTGACTTTGTAAATTTGAATAGTGCTACTGAAACTCATTTCCAATCAATTGGGAAGGCAGTCACCGTCAGAGTGAGTGAGAGTGTAACTGTAGAGTACTACTACTACTACTAGTACTCGACTAGTAACTAATCGATTAATTACTAGTTAAAGTTGAACTAGTAATTAATCGACTCTACGTAGAAATTAACTTAATTGACTCATTTTTTACAAAACCAAGTTTTAAAAATTGCCATTGCTCATTTGCTGTTTTTTTATCAAATTGAATTTCAATTTGGCATACCACTAGTTTAGTAGTTATACACTTATAGTTGAAGCCATAAATTTCAAACCTGGTAGTTCAGTTGTCACTCTCTTTTTTACTGTATAAAACGTAAACCCTTCAAGTATTTTGCTCCTGCTTACTGCAACTTTAGTGAGTTATACTTATACTTATAGGATATGTAAGATTGTCATTTTTATTTTTTTCGTTAACAAAATAACAATTCTGTTTTATATATTTAAAATTTAAATAAGTTAGTATAAATACAATTATTGTTCATAGACATATGACTATGCCTATGGTGATATTTATGTTGCATTCAATCAACATAACTGTTCATTCTTTTTAGACTACTATTATCATTATGATTTAAGTCATAGCAGATTTGTTGAGAATCGAAACAGCTGTGCAAGCATTTTGATCAGCATTCCTCAGTTCTATGTATTTACTCTTATGCAAGCTGTAGATTGTGTATTGGAATATGTTCTGTAGAGGCAGCTAAGAGTTTTCTTCAAGATTTTTACTTGCCTGGAGCGGATGGGAAAGGAAAAGACTTCAAATATGCACAGCAGTTGGTTAGTGTTGGAGTATCTACAGAAAATACATTTTTGTTCTTGTAAACATAATTTTAATGTTATCATAATCATTTTACTTGAGTACGACTCTGTAAAATAATTGTGCCCCCCCCCCCCTGGGATTCGTACCCGAGTCCTCTGGCTTGCAAGCAAGTGTGCTAACCATTACACCACCGGGACCACTGGGTAAACTCATCACTACAGATTCCTTCTTGGTTACAGTTGCCTCAAAATTATCTTTTTTCTTGGTAACATTGTAACTCCAACAATATCAACAGTTAATTTTCACTGCCTGCTTGGAATAGGTAAGTCTGGCACACAGAGAGGCCGTGACCTTAGAAGTGGATATTGATGATGTAGCTACACACGATGAGGGCTTGTCTAAGGCCATCCTCTCCAACACCAAACGGTACAGCTCTATATTTTCTGATGTTGTCCAAGAACTCCTTCCAGTTTACCGAGACAAGCAGGTATGCGCTGTTCACTCCGCCAATTACAGTGTATATAACATTAGTCTTTCAATCCCATTATATATGATTAGTCTTTCAATCCTACTATATATGATTAGTCTTTCAATTACAGTGTATATGTTTTTATAGTTTGTAAAATTATGTTATTTATTTTGAAAATTTAGTTTATACTCTGACATAAAAATTTTGAATAATATTAGATTTCAAAAATAAAAATAAAATATTATATATCAGTTACTAAAGAATTGAATAATGCAGTCTATGTAGAAACAATACAATAAAATTTGCTGAAATAAATCTTCATATACACTTTGTTTATTATGGTTAATTAACTGCGGGTGTATGTGCAGGTGGTACCCAAAGATACTCTGGACATTTATATAGAACACAGGCTAATGATGGAACAGCGGAATCACCCTGACGGTGACGCAGAAATTGCGAGAGATGCCAGGAACAGATATCCTGCTGAACTAATGAGGCGTTTGTAAGTTGGAATAACATGAGTTGTGCTTTGTCTGAAAACATTGCTAATGATGGTTATATAGTAAAGTATCAGTCACTCATTAAATAGTACTCAGTCACTCAGTCAAGTACTCAGTCACTCAGTCAGGTACTAGCTCACGGGTTCACTGTCGAGTACTCTGCAAGTATAATGGACTACTCAATGTACTATTTTAGCGAGGTATACTTCAAGGCCCCAAATGATCAGCCATTTATCTCTGTAAGAGACGTTAAAGCTCAGTATATTGGTAAACTAGTTAAAATGAAGGGCATCGTGACAAGAGCCACAGAAGTAAAGCCTATGATGACCGTAGCCACTTATACATGTGATCAGTGTGGATCCGAGACGTACCAACCAGTAAGTATATCTTTCCACTCTCATTGGCTAAGCTTTTCAATCTGCCGTGATACTATAACAGTCTACTGTGATACTATGACAGTCTACCGTGATACTATAACACTCTACTGTGATACTATAACAGTCTACTGTGATACTATAACAGTCTGCTGTGATACTATAACAGTCTGCTGTGATACTATAACAGTCTGCTGTGATACTATAACAGTCTGCTGTGATACTATAACAGTCTACTGTGATACTATAACAGTCTGCTGTGATACTATAACAGTCTACTGTGATACTATAACAGTCTGCTGTGATACTATAACAGTCTGCTGTGATACTATAACAGTCTGCTGTGATACTATAACAGTCTGCTGTGATACTATAACAGTCTGCTGTGATACTATAACAGTCTGCTGTGATACTATAACAGTCTACTGTGATACTATAACAGTCTGCTGTGATACTATAACAATCTGGCGTGATATTAATGGCGGGTTTTCTCTGCACAGATATCTGGCACTGCATTTATGCCTCGCGTCATGTGTGAAAGCCAGGAATGTGTTGGTAACAAGTCTAACGGGAAACTCTACCTGCAGACTAGAGGCTCCAAGTTCGTCAAGTTTCAGGAACTTAAAGTTCAAGAACATGTAAGTTGTACATACGTGCTTACACACATCTAGGTCAAGGTGAAAATGTATATAGGTCAAAGTGTGTTTGGTAAAAGTATATTCAGTGAGACGGGCTATACTGCGGTTAATAGACATTAAATATTGTTGAAGCTTTTCCTCTATCATTCTTTCAGTGTTTGCATTTGATAGCATATAAATATAATATTATGCACACACAGCACACACAACACACACACAACACACAGTATATAATATAATGCATGTTTATAGAGTATAATATATGTAAATAGTATATGTAATATATATTAATTACATGATACCCATAACACATACGCTGGCACTCATATACTACATTCTATAACTTCAGAGTGACCAAGTTCCAGTAGGAAATATCCCGAGGTCTATGACTGTACTCTGTAAAGGACAGAACACCAGACTCTGTCAGCCCGGGGATCATGTCTCCATTATGGGCATCTTTCTGCCTCTGCCCAAGCAAGGATTTAAGGCCATGGCATCTGGTCTCCTCTCCGACACCTTCCTCGACTGTCAGGTGAGATGTTGTGATGTATGTACGCAGGTGGTTGTCAGGTGGTGGAAGAGTGTTTCGCAAGTCTGTCATGTGTAATCAGTAACAGCAAGCCTTGTATAACGTGCAGCTTTCTTTCCAGAGAATCGTTAAGATGAATAAAACACAAGACGATGAATTTGATGGTGGAGCCATCACTGAAAAAGAGATGGAACTTATTAATGGTCAGTGAATTTCCTGTTTTGTGTTGTCGAGACACTGTAACTTGTAACTTTCTTTCTATTTTGTGTTGACTCGACACTATAACTTCTTCTGACCTTGCAGAGGATGACTTCTACGAGAAGTTAGCCACGTCAATAGCCCCGGAGATATTTGGCATGGATGACGTGAAGAAGGCGTTACTCTTGCTCCTCGTAGGAGGTGTGGACAGGTCACCTAACGGCATGAAGATCAGAGGAAACATTAACATCTGTTTGATGGGAGACCCCGGCATCGCCAAGTCCCAGCTTCTCAGCTATATAGACCGTCTGGCGGCCAGAAGTGAGTTACTGTAATATCAGCACCCTACCATACTGTCATACCACCACCCTACCATACTGTCATACCACCACCCTACCATACTGTCGTACCACCACTCTACCATACTGTCGTACCACCACTCTACCATACTGTCATACCACCCTACCATACTGTCGTACTCTAATCAGTTTAGTGTGTACCATTATACTGCAGTGTATAGTATATATTGCTATACTCTCAAGGTCAATACACACATAGTATATATATATATATATATATATATATATATATATATATATATATATATATATATATATATATATATATATATATATATATATATATATATATATATATATATATATATTACTATACTCTCAAGGTCAATACACAACTGGCAGAGGATCCTCTGGTGTGGGTCTAACAGCTGCAGTCATGAAGGATCCCGTGTCAGGGGAGATGATTCTAGAAGGTGGCGCTCTTGTACTTGCAGATGAGGGTATCTGCTGCATTGACGAGTTTGACAAGGTTCGTATATCTGGTCATGTGACACACACATAGCTGGTCATGTGACACACACATAGCTGGTCATGTGACACACGTAGCTGGTCATGTGACACACGCTACTCACACATCTGGTCATGTGACACACATATCTGGTCATGTGACACACACATAGCTGGCCATGTGACGCACACTACTCACACATCTGGTCATGTGACACACATATCTGGTCATGTGACACACACATAGCTGGCCATGTGACACACACTACTCTCATAGCTGGTCATGTGACACACACTACTCTCATAGCTGGTCATGTGACACACACTACTCTCATAGCTGGTCATGTGACACGCTACTCTCATAGCGGGTCATGGTTTTATAGATGAATGACTCAGACAGGACGTCTATACACGAGGTGATGGAGCAGCAGACTATCAGCATAGCCAAGGCTGGGATACTGACTACACTGAATGCCAGAGTATCTATCCTAGCTGCAGCCAACCCTGCCTATGGTGTGTATTCTCTATACTCTTATGATGTACCAGCTATAACCTACGCTCTATATTTTTACTCTGTTGCTACACTCTATATTCTATACTCCTCTACAATAAGTTATCGATCGGTTAAAGTCATCTCTACTCAATAATTATGCTCAAAACATCACTTCGAAGTGGTACGTGTAACGTCGTTTATACATACACGGTTCAGCATATCATTTGTTCCTCACTTGGCTGCCCAACTATGTTTTTAGTTGTAACACAAGCTACTCTATGCGCACTGCCTACCCTCTATATATTATACATCTACTGTAAGCTGAGTTGTGCCTGTAGGCAGATATAATATCAAGAAATCGGTGGAGCAGAACATACAGCTACCGGCAGCACTACTGTCGAGGTTTGACCTGCTGTGGCTGCTGAGAGACATGCCGGACAGAGTGCATGACCTGAGACTGGCCCAGCACATCACCTACGTGCACCAACATAACAACCACCCTCCTAAACAGTTTCAGCCTCTGGACATGAAGCTAATGAGGTAAGCAGTGTTGGGGGTAAGTGCAGTAATGGAGAAATTGAGAAAAGCCTGTGTTCTAGATTAGAAATGTAGCATAAAAAGTCATGTTCTTGCAAGAATTTCAACCCACGCTCCAAAGCAAAACAATAAAATTAAAGAACTTAGGTTATCTCAATTTCTCCGTTACTGCTCCTATTGGTATTGTATACTGTTGGAGTTACCCTCTCTTTAACTTCTCCTTATTGTCTAGCTCTAAAAGTGGGAGTTACCCTATCTTTGACTTAATTGTCCAGCTCCAAGAGAGACTTTCAATGTCTTGTAGGAGATACATAGCAGCTTGTAAAACGAAACAGCCTTTAATTCCTGAAGAGTTGAATGAATACATAAGTGGGGCGTATGTGGAAATGAGGAAGGAGGCCCGCAACAACAACGAAATGCTTTTCACTTCTCCGAGGACACTTCTTGGCATTGTTAGACTGGCCACCGCCCTGGTATGTAACAGTATGCTAGTGTGTAACAGTGTAATACAGTTTTTTACTGCTGTAATATGATGTATGCAGTGTGTAGTGCAGTGTGTAGTGCTGTGTACTATTGTATTGTAATGTTTTACAGTAGCTTACAGGCTACAGTGTATTATTGTATCATATTGTATGTAGTCTTTTATGCTCTAGTTAAGTGGTATTCATGTACCAGAAATTATATGTTAGCATCATAGTTAGCTTCCTCATAATGAATAGTACATGAATTCCTAACTCACGCTTGCCCTCGTATTACAGGCCCGTCTGCGTATGGCCGATGTAGTAGAAAAAGATGACATCAATGAGGCTATGAGGCTAATGGAGATGTCCAAAGACTCGCTCAATGCTGAGGAGAGACAGAAAAAGTATGCAACATTCATATATCTCCTCTCATCACATGACCACCTCCTGTCATCTCTTGTCAACACAGCCTCTGCAGTCTATACAATATCTCTAACCTGTATTATACAGTAACTGACATACAAGCCCTGTGTATCTCGTTGTAGACCTCAAAGTGTGACTGACCAGGTCTACGCTGTCATACGATCTCTGCTGCCGCCAGGCTCGCATCAGACAAAAGTTATTAAAATGGCCGACATCGAGGAGTTGGCAGCATCTAAGGTTGGTCTTCTCGTCTTCTATTTATTGGGTGTTGCTGCATGGTGTCCACTTATTGTCCATGTGTTGTAGAGCTCACCTGTCGTATGACATAATGTATCATATGACACGTAGCGTATGACGTAATGTAACGCACGGTGTTATACTTGCAGGGTCTCCGGCCTCAGCAGGTTCATGACTGTATTGATACATACGAACGTCTGAATGTGTGGCACCTTGACACAGCCAAGACCAAGTTGACATTTGTCTGAGTTTGAGGTTGGTGCTGGTACACTGCGTTATACTACATGTTGACATAGTTATAATACGTGCTGACACATTTATATTGCAACATGCTGACACATTTATACTACTACAGGCTGACACATTTATATTACAACATGCTGACACATTTATACTACTACAGGCTGACACATTTATATTACTACATGCTGACACATTTACATTGCAACATGCTGACACATTTATATTGCAGCATGCTGACACATTAATACTACTACATGCTGACACATTTATACTACTACATGCTGACACATTTATATTGCAACATGCTGACACATTTATACTATTGCAGGCTGACACATTCATGTTATTTATAATAGTTGACATGGTTGTCCTGCGTTAAAGCTAAGCCTTGATTCTCATGATCTGATATACTTATGTTATGTTTTCAGGTTCCGTGATTGTGGAGAAGTGATTTATTCTGGAAACTCAGCGAATTTCTTCATCTGCATTGTATCTACTTTTTATGCATAGTTTCTTTTTTATTTTTACTTGTACATATAAGCTGTAGTATTTACACTATTCTTTTCCAATATAATACACACAATATACAAATTTTACAAATTACAAATTTTCTTTATTCAGAATGTATTTCATTCAACCGCTTTACCCCAATACATTTGAATTCATCTTTTTTATTTCAATGTAAGTATGGTCTTGGTACATAGCTTATGATATTCAATTGCTTATATTATATACATTTTATCTATTTAAGGAACCAACATTTTCACTTCAATTTCATTATTCATTCGCTTTGTTAGTCAACTAGTGTAGCTGATCTTCAGCCTTGTGTGCTTGTTGCAGCTCTTATGGTTCTTTGCATTCAGCTTGGGAGTTGTCTAACTCTGAAATATTAAAATGTAGCCCTGAACACAATATATTGTGCATATGCAGTTTGTTATGTTAGCTGTTATAAAACCTAGTGGAGCTTTGCAATCTTCTTAAAATCAGCTAATAATATTGTATATAAAAATAAATTGTTTGTGAACTCAGAGTTGTCTTTCCAGTTAAGGCAAACGCGCTGTCAGCTGGCTGGGCTCTATGCAAATATAGAGAGGACAAGTCTCACCTGTAGCTGCTGTGAGATTATCGTAAGTCTTCGCTCGGCATCGACTAACTTTTTCTCCATTTGTTTTACAGACTTGGCCTGAGTTTCATTTCCTTTATCAAGATCTTTTATCTGTCTCAAAACTTCTGTTTTTGCTTTCCTTCTTTCTTGCTCAAATTTGTCTAGCTGTTCTTCTAATTCATTTTGGTATCTGCAAAACAGGATGAAAACCTGAGTTTGAGTAAAGAGTCTCTGCTGCTAGTCTGAGAATGCTTTGTGTCATTGTCTTTGCTTATGCACCTTTTGCAGAGGCTTAACTATAATAACACGCTAGTAAATAAGACAAAGTTAGATGTAAAACTGTTGGAGGAAAAGTTTATGTAGAGTTGTGTTACCTCAGTCTGCGACAGGTTAATATTAACGCCCCAATGGCAAATAGAGCAATTAGTGCCATGGCAGTCAGTGCAACATAAATAATTGGGTTGGAAACTTTATTTCCAGTGCTTCTGTAATCATAAAATGAGAGCATGTAGAAGGCACGTAGCAAAACGGCAAATCTTGATAATTAACCTGTAACCCACCATACACCATCTTATAGCTAATGTTAGCCACTATATAAATCCACCCGTGGACTATGCTTTTCTGTAAAGGTTTCAGCAGCACACCAGCACTAGGTGGCTTTTTAAATAAATTATTTCTTTATGATGTTACCTAAAAACTGTAACATTGTTTTCCCATTGTGAGATTTTATTCAACATACACTTTAATTCAAAGTACAAATCATGCATAGCCAGGAAGGCTGCTTATTTGCCCATTTGAGTGTGTGTGCACAAGTGTTAAATAGCTGTAGGTGACGAAATAAATAATTAATATTTATAAAAACTATAAAGGATGCCAATTCCTTCCTCCAACTCTTGTTTCGTATATTAGTCGTGAAATTGCCATCAACTATATAATTATTTACCAACTGTTTACTTATTTTCATGGAAAGATGCTGTTTGTTTGAACTTCTTACTGGAAGTTTTTGAATTGCACACCTGGCTCTTTGTATAAGCTTTTCAAATATTTTTGAAAACTGAAAGTAAAAATCGTAATTAAATTACTTTATTTAATTGAAAGCTGTTTTTAAACAATATGCCAACTTACACAGTGTTGTCGGGATCACCTACAATACAAACATAACCACACTGTAAGTTTCTGTCTGTGAGGATATTTATACCATAAAATAAGTAATGAATATTTTAAACATTATGATCAAGTTTGGAGATCAAAATAATTAACTTTTAGTGTACTGTATTTATCCATATTATATAGTGATAAGGTACGATTACAAATATTTACTTTTAATTTACTGACATCTGTCTTGTATGACTCACCTGGCACATAGTTCCTCTCTGGTTCATTCGGCTGGACTGTGTTCCCTGGCTGAGCTGTTTGAGCTGGCTGAGCAGTGGTTCCAGGTTCACCTGGCTGAGTTATCTTTGTTGTCTCACCTGGCTGGGTTGTCCCACCTGCTACTCCACCTGGTGTTGTGGCGAAAGTTACATGTCTTACTATAACAGAGGGGATACCTGCAGAAGAGTTTTGAAAAGAAATGGCAGAAGATGATGTCACCAATGAGTCACTTGTTGTACTCGGTGGTCTAGTGTCCGTAACAGTAGGTGGCGGAGAGGTTTTTCTTGGAAACGGTACATACGATGGGAGTGTATAAGAATGTTTGAATTTGAAGCCAACTGCCAGAACTAACGGCTCATTGAAAGTTGAGTACGGTGGGATGATTATATCCTCCGTAAGAACTGTATCCGTGGGGAAAACAACTTCTATGAATGAGCTGTTTTCGGGACCAAATCTCGGTATGTAGCTTCCAGCAGGTAGAATGTCTCCTGTCTGCAGAATTAGTCCCTGGACTAGCGTGGTGTAAGTGGGGAATAGTAACTCAACTGGCAACACATAGTTTGATGGAATCGTCTCCCCTAATGAATAGCCAGTCACATTAATGTCGAATACGGATGAGTTGGTGAAGTTCAACTGTAGATAACTTATAAGAGGAAGTATTGGCATGATGAAAATATAAATATGGTCTATACACCGTCCTCCATACTCAAAACAACTTGTAGTATTAATAAATTAATGTGGCGGTATTTCAAATATGCATCAGCTTGTATTGTTAACCTTAACTTTGATCATCTATATTTTAATTTTCACACAAAACTTTAAAATAATAATAACTATGTAAGAATTCCTCATTTACCATAGATTAGTAATTTGATTGCTTTTTATATCATAAAATATTATTTTACAAATATGATGTAGATTGAAAACCAGCTTTAATTAGCAATATAACATAAAATTGTATTATACAAATATAACAAGAAACAGTTCACTGAAGCAAGCATAGATGAGTCACATTTTGTTTCCCATTTCACCTCCATTATAAAATTTTAATACTGTCTAAATAACACATCCACAAACACACACTATCAAATTAGAACTTCTAAATTATACTTAAAATTGCTGTTTCAATTATAGGTCATTCTAAAATTAATTAGGGCCTCCTGTTTAATAAAATACAGCATAATGTGCTGCTTTACAAAATCATTAGAAAATTCTAAACTAACTTTAGAGTTCATTTTAGACTGTCGAAATAGTCAAATCCCACACAACAAAAATGCACTTTCAAATTACTGCAATCTATTTGAAAATTTGATAAATATATGCAGTTATTCAGCAATGGTTAACAAGGCATAGGTTGATATGTTACATGCTTTACACACGCACAACAATATATATAGCATTCTATTTATATAGTCAATAGACTCTAATATCGCTAGGCCAAGTCAATATATAAAACCAGGGTTGCTTGATAAACAATATCAAGAAAGGCTTATCAAGAATGTATAAAGATAGTTGCTCTGTGGTAATAGGGAGAGACAGGTCAAAGGGCAATTAATGGTCTTCCGTCAAGTTATTTTGATGTATTCTTACACTGCAATTCAATCAGAGATAAGGGGTCACTTTCATATGATAACATACTAGACTATTTAGTAGAGTTGATGTAAGCAACTACAGCATAAACAAGGCAGACGACACTAGATTGCCAGTCACTCTTGAAACTAGTCAGAAGCAGTTGTGGCAGAACTTAACAGGTGGTTGACATCTCTTCTCAGCTATGACCGACTCACCATTTCCCTTCAACGATTCTAAGCATTCGCACAAGAAAAAGTCTCAAAGATCAGGAAGTTGTGACAGTTTTTACATGAGTTCACACGAGGAGCGCCTGGCAGCACAAAAGGTAGGGTCAGCGGTCTGGGAGTATGTCTAGCAAGTCTGCTGACACACACAAAGCCTGTAGCATATAATGATTTATGTTCTTATATATGTTTATTCATTCATGTCATCCATATTGTTTGTATACTATTGTCATTTTGTAGTATTTGTGAGGTAGGTGCAGTAATGGAGAAATTAAGAAAAGCCCAAGTTCTAGATTAAAAAAAGGAAAAAAAGAAGTTATGTCAACTTAAAGAACTCAGGCTATCTCAATTTCTCCACTACTACTCCTAAGTGTTGTATCAATTTATTATTAAATTTATTTGATGAAACGCAGTGACTGGTCTCTTGCATGATTACATAATAATCCAATCTCTTACAACTATTTTAGTGCTTTTGTTGTTGATTAAGAACTAGACTCAAATAATGCTATTCTGGTTATTAGAGGGTCTCATGTACTTATATTATGTTGTGTTTTAGAAGATTGAGGAGTTTTCTTCCACTGATGAAGGAAAAAGTCATGCCATCGAGTCGGAGTTGTCCGGAAGCAGTGTTGTCAGAGTGGATGTATGTGTTTAGATATGATGTATAAATGTACATGTGCCAGTAACAGTGTTGTGCATACATGCTAGCACCTGCTGACACTTGTTTTCAAAATTATACAAGCAGGTGCTTGTCCTATGTAGAAAGATTAACTCACGAGCAAGTGCTTGTTTAGCTGCAGTACCTGCATACATACATGGACACACTTGTTCTAGATAGAGGATATATGCAATCTCTCAGGATCCCAGTCTTGTGTCAATGTTACCACTTTCTCTTTGAAAAAATGCAAAAGTCGCATTTTGGTGCCGTACTCCCGCCTATTAAAGTTGGTATGTACTTTTCAAATTAGCATTGAGTTACGTTTAGCTTCAGGAGTTAAACCCTTTAGTCTAGCATTTCTGCTATTCTAGATATGAATATGGGTTTTTCACCAGAAAAAACGTACTTTCTTAAACTTCGGAAATCAGAAAAAATAAAACTATTTTTCTTACTAAAGAAAACTTATTCGAAATTGAAATGTTCTTACTTTTAAACTTTTGGCTAAATTGAAAATAGCTATCACATGTAGCGATGCTTTAACTTTTGAGATTTTTTCCTTGGGACATAACTTCTGTAAAAAAGTTATGTCATCGAAGAAATGTCACTTTTGGTCAACACCATAATTTAACGGCTGGTGGCATGTTGAGTTTGATACTTTTTTGTATATTCAAAACTGACTGAATAAACAGACTGGTGTTCTTTAATTGGATTTCCTTTTCAGAATTTTTGTTACTGTAACTTAATAAGTGGTGCAAAATTATTTATAAATGCACAAAATTTTTGCAACTGCAAAGGTTAGTGTTAAAAACGCCACCATCTCACTTTGTTCATATGCTTTAGTGACAATTTTTTGACAATTTTTAATTTCTGAACGAAGTTAAAATTCATAAAGGCTAGCTTTTCATTATGTTGTCATATGCATATACTATCCAGCTATATCATGTAGATTGGGTGGAGGCCGTTTGGCCGAGATATATATGGTAATGGTAACAACTGCGGTTGGAAAGCCTTCAACACGCTGTATGTGATATTAGTGCTGCTCTTTGTGGTCTACGGTTATATATATGACATCATGTCCTGTCAGTGGAAGTTAGACCTCAAGTATGATGTCAAGGTGAGCAACACAATGACCTCTACTTCTTGTATAAGCCCTCAACATGTGAACTGGTGCATGGACATATGGTTGAGTTGCATGTAGGATGAAGAGATCTTGCTTTATCACATAGTTATGCCTTTTACATTTTTGTGCAATGAGTTTGCCAGATTTAAAAAACTTACTTTTGCTTTTCGATAAGATGAAAAATCTTATTTATAGCATAAGACCCAAAATGTTTCATTTTAGGACTTTTAGAATTTTTGTGTGACCAACAGAGCAAGCCCCTACTTTTAATACTTTATTAAGCTGAGGCTAGATATTCTCGAAATACTAAAGCTACCAACAGAGCAATGAAGTTTTAATTTGTGTATTGGTGTGTGTTGATGTGTGTTGGTGTGTGTTGGTGTGTGTTGGTGTGTGTTGGTGTGTATTAGTGTGTGTTGGTGTATGTTGGTGTGTGTTGGTGTGTGTTGGTGTGTGTTGGTGTGTATTGGTGTGTGTTGGTGTGTGTTGGTGTGTGTTGGTGTGTGTTGGTGTGTGTTGCTGTGTGTTGGTGTGTGTTGGTGTGTGTTGGTGTGTGTTGGTGTGTGTTGGTGTGTGTTGGTGTGTGTTGGTGTGTGTTGGTGTGTGTTGGTGTGTGTTGGTGTGTGTTGGTGTGTGTTGATGTGTGTTGGTGTGTGTGTTGGTGTGTGTAAATGCTTATATACATATATTTATACATAATTATACAAAGTTGACATAGTTTATGAAAAGATGATGTTATGATGTTACTTCTTTTACAGTACGTTCCTGTGGCCACCACGTCTCCTTATACATTAGCACCAGCTAGGAATTCTTCTAGTGGTGCCAACCTCACTACACAAAAGATGAATATATTAATAATAAATGGGGTAAGTCATCTCCTTCTACACGCACACGCACACACACACAGTGTTAAATGTGTTATAAATCTACGCGTAATGTTAATAATTTAAGTGTAAGATGCCTATCGCATGTCTATTTTCATCATTGACAGTTCATACATGTTACCTGATATTTTCAATTTTATTCTATGGATTGTTGTTGACTATATACTGCATATGTATTACATCATATTACAACTTTTTGTATACCTCAACTTAATACATTAAGCATTCTAAATCTATACCATTTTATTTAGGACTTGACATATTTTCAGATATCTCCCTTTATCTTTACAGAGTGCAGTTAGAGTGTATGATTCTACAACCGCACACTCTTCTGATCTTAGTCCAAGTACAGTAACATGTGGTCACATAGTAACTACTTATATTATCCCTGACCTGCTGCATTTTGCTGCATATATACTTGGGCTATGGTATTTCAGAATAGGAAACAATGAGAACCTATATGCTTTGATGGAAAAGGTATGAATTTAAGATATACTGTGTTTACTGAATGAAACAAATTTTGAATCTAACCAACTGACAGCTTGCAAAAGCAATCCCCCGGCACTTTTAACATCAAAAATCAATTTTAATTATGAAATTTTTCAAGTATGTTTACATAGAGGTAATAACTCCTAAATCCAATGCACAGTAAATAAAATATGGTCATGTTTAAACTGCTCAAATACACTTATACTAATCAGCTACTGAATAGTAAGTATTTTATATGGTATTATTTGGTAGTTATATGGTGTACTGTGTACACTACTTACAGTCATAGTTGTAGTATAATGTACTAACCGTCATAGTTGTGGTATATTATACTAACAGTCATAGTCGTAGTATACTATATTAACAAGTCAAGGTTTATATCGCAGGTATTCCTACAGACAGCCAACATGCAAACCAGAGCTATATCACAGAGTACACTCATTGCTAGGATGAGGTTTGTGTATCTTCTGTATACATTCTTTGTATCTTTTCATTACCTTTCACAGCATATTATATTCTGTATGTTGGATAATCAAATAATCATTTAGTATGAAAAACTTTTTTCCAATAGTTTATACTAAGTAACTGAATTGTTTTGTTTTTGCAGGAGTTTCTTTATCTTTGGTTTCATCTGGGTTGTGTCAAGTATGTTTCTTCAGGGACTGTTTGTTTACACATTTGGTCTGCAGAGAGAAAGTATACTCACTCAACTCTATGGCAATCAGTAAGTCTTGATGTTTATAAATAATTTGTTGGAAGTTTTATGACTACAGTTTACCCGATGTTGTTGTCATGAAAGATATATCTGTGTAGAAAAAAATTAATTCTAAATTTTCAAATGTCACAAATTTCTATAATGCTATGCATGAACAGCAATAGAACAACTAATATAGTTAAATAAAAGTTGGTTAATTGTTATATTATTTCATAACCAATGATCAATATTTAATACCTGCTGTTTACTATTTTGCTAATGGGTGTGAAAAAAGCTTTACTAATAAAACTTTAGGCTTAGAAACTAGAAATACAAACTATAAATAAAAATTAATTTTTTTCTCGCATGTTTATAATTGTAATTATATCAGCTCATGGTATGCATAGTAATCTGAAAAGTTTAAAAGCTTCTCATAAAAAATGGGGTTTAGATTTATCCACCCATGAGTACAGATAGTTGCAAATTTTACGCATTGTCAGCAGCTACTCATATAGTTTAGTCCGGAGAAAGGGTGCTCAATAAAGAGTTATTCTCAAGCATCTAACCATTGTTTAATGAAGCTTAGAAATCATTAAATTTTATACAAATGTATAACTGAGGAAGGTAGCTAGCATATTTAGGAGCAGTAGTAGAGGAATTGAGATAGCCTAAATTCTTTAAGTTTCTATTTAAATTTTGGTTTGGGCACAGGCTAAAATTCTCACGAGAACATAACTCTAATTCTAATCTAGAACACAGGCTTTTCTCCATTTCTCGAAATTTTGTCGTAGTTTTACTAGTTACCAACATATCATTGTTAATAATCATACAGTCATTCAGCTAACAATGTACATGTGATTGAAGACTACAATCTTATTTTAAAACTTAAGCTATGATTCCTGTAGACATGTTTTTTATACTAAGCATTACGTTTTTGTAGACGAACATGGATAATACTGATCATGATTTCTTTTTTTAGAACCGTAGCTTCTTCAGTGTGGCCATGGATCTTGTTTGTGATAGATTTAATTGGAGTGGCTGTAGCCAACTGTATAAACTTAGCTGTAGTTCTCAACTACTCAATTCAGTGCGAGATGCTACGCTACTACGTCAACACTGTTGGCACCCGTCTTAAAGAGAGGTCCACAGACCTCAAGTCAGCTATGCAGGTGAGTCATCTCACGTCTGCAACTCACGTATGCAGTTCACGTCTGCAACTCACCTCTGCAACTCACATCTGCAACTTACGTTTGCTCCAGTTGCCTGCCTTTACAGCATTGCGTAACAAAACTAAACTAAGTGATAATCAATATAATGATTTAAAATATTTTAGAGTTTACTCATTTGCATATAAAACTCATGCAAGTTTATAGTAACTATACCTTTGAGAACCTCCTGATTTAAAGAGTTATTTTAAGTGGGCTAAGGACTTATTCAGATGAGGCACAGGAGCAATTATGACTGGAGGCTCTTCCTAACATCACTGTTAGGGCTTGAGCCGCTGACCTCATGTTTACTAAGCCAGCACTCTAACCACTACACTATGGCTGCTTCCTAGTTTCCTTATTTGCAAATGACTTAATTTAACTTGATGATTTAATACTACTTGATGTATTTTCAACAGAATGTGTTGGGAATTAGAGAGTCCATCAGTTTACTCAACAGTGACATAGCTCGCATGACCTCTCTGGCCGTTATCCGATTTGGTGAAATGTTCATCATTGGTTCGTATACTCTTATATCAGATATGAGTACATGTAGCAGATGGTATTCTTACTCTCCTGTGATTTCTTTTCAGTCACAATACATGATACTTCTGTTTAAATTATTGCTAAAATCACCTCTAGACATTCGAATAATGTTGTTTTTTCTCTCTGGTTGAATCAGTGCAAAAATCTATAATTAGGCGTAACTTTTTGTTACAAGTTTTCCTGCGTAGCAAACATTGCATCACCCAGAATATCAACTAATAGTTTAGCACTTGTGGTTCATAGGTTAGTGAATTTTACGGAGGTGGAACATTCGGGCTGTTTTAAAAAGTTAATATAATGCAGTATTAAAATTTAGCTACCTATAGTTATGACTCATAAATACCATACTGTAGGAATACAAGTCGAACTTCTCAAACTGCACACAATCCATTATTTTACAAAACAACAAAGTGTTGGAAAATTTCAAGAGCATCTATTACTTTGTTCTTTCCTATTTGATTACAACTTTATTATTTTATACTTTTTTATTGAAAAGCAGTGAATTTAATGACTTTCGCCAATTAAAACAAAGCTTTTCCTCACTCTTCTTTGACCAAACAACGTAATTGATAAGTTATTGCTCAACTCAAAAGTTCAGCCTTCTGCTCATATTCAATGACACTAACTCTTTAGCACTCACAGATGCTATAATTAAAATAATATAGTATTAGTTACAATAATTTATATTTTAATTCTGTAAATTCTCGTTTTATTGTCAAAGAAGTGCCCTTTAATAGTATTTATTAAAAATGTAAATTATTCTATTTACGTACATATACAGACATGATAAATATGATATCTAGGCATTAACTGTATGTAACAAAAATGTATGGGGTATAAGCCTTATTTACATCCTAAATTTACACTAATCTAAAAAATATGAACGAAGTTAAAGTAAAACAATCACATAATAAATAAAGAGCACACAGTGGTTAGTTGAAAGCACCAAGTTATAAGAATACGTATTTACATTTTGGTGTAGAGGAGCATTCAATCTGCACTGAAGAGATTCGTGTGACCGTCTGCACGTTATGTATATATCACAGCGTATAGATGAAATACAGGAGGCTAGTTTATGATAGTATTATAAAATATAAGAATGGTGTTACATGGTAATGTTGAGCTCCCTTAAGATCTAGTAATTCGGACATTGTCACTGATTATCTTTATTATAGAGAGGGGATAATTCTATGATCATATGCATATAGAGGGGATAACTCTATAATTAGACACATAGAGGGGATAACTCTATAAGACACATAACGGGGGATAATTTTATCATCACACGCATAGAGAGGGATAACTCTATGATTAGATGCATGGAGATGGGATAACTACGATCAAACACATAAAGAGGGGACAACTCTATAATTAGATGCATAGAGAGGAGACAACTCTATGATCAGACATAAGTCTCATTTTTAATACTAATTCTTCTGTTCAGAGAAGAATGATTGTATTCAGTTGGAGAGATCTGGTGATCAGAGAAATCCGTCGGAGTTCTTACTCTTGGTAGGGGGGAGTTAGAGTGCACCCCCGAATCTCCACTGCCAGTTGAGAATTTTCCATTGCAGTCATTGTCTGTGAAACACTTGTCATAGGAATAATATCCGCCTGTTGGTAAGGCACCTGTAGAATTGTAAGACTGTCTGTCTTTCCACACAGTAGGGGGCTCGTAGTCCACGTACCCCTTATGCTGAGTGACTGCTAGGTCCTCTAGTCTAACTGGTGTTGCTCTGTGAGTTGATATGTACGGGGGTGGAGCCTGAGTAGGACTAGAAACAGTGGATCTTTGTGCTACACTTAGAGCAAGGGGCTGTTCCATCCCCCGCCCTACTGAAGCACCTGCTATAGATCTACTGAGGCTATTGTAGAACTGTAGTCCATCATTAAACTCTGCATCTAAATAAATATAGAATATAATATTAAGTAATAGTTATGATAGTTGGGTAGCCATTTTGTATAACTTACTAATAGTATATATACCCTTCTGTATAACTTACTAATAGTATATATACCCTTCTGTATAACTTACTAATAGTATATATACCCTTCTGTATAACTTACTAATAGTATATATACCCTTCTGTATAACTTACTAATAGTATATATACCCTTCGAGGGTTCCCCGTCATACATTCCATTGTCATATCCATGCTTGAGATCTTCGTCCAGATCTGTTTCGGTTGGCATTATATTAGGCTTATAGCTTCCTTCAAAAGTGTGTGCATCTCCGTGCATTTGACTGCTAGCTAATATATCTGGTATTCCCACTCCGTTACCTACATGTTCCTGAAATACATCACAGCTACTAGTTTATGGTGGTAAGAACAGACAACTCTGAAATGCTGCTATTGCTATGCAAACTTTCTATTATATACAAGCAATATAGCATTTTAGCGAATGTAATTTTCAGTATTTCCTCTTTGAATATATAAAGCTGCTGCAAAATAACAAAATAAATTATCAGCCATAATAGCCATTTAAATTATCTTAGGCATTTTATTTCTCAATTGACCGTCCCATTGAGAAAGACATATCTAACAAAGTTTTTCCTAACAAGTCACCATTTCTCTACTCTATTTCAGTGACCAAATTTACAAGACTGTACTGTACTCACCGGTAGTTTTGGTTTGGTGTTATCTTGTCCGGCGTTTTGAGGTTTTACTATATATTTAACTTGTCGAGGCTTAGTTCTTTTTCGTCTCTTAGAGCAGCACACAGCTATTCCAATCACAATCATTATTAGCAGACTTCCCCCAACGCAACTGACTACTATAATAATTATTGTTAACTTCCCTAATCCTCCCTCTGTTGTTGTCTACAAAGTAAAGTATAATTTCTCATCAACTCAAATCATTACTGTTATTGTCGCATTACTAGTACCTACAGTTACACACTGAACAGCTGTTACACTGTAATCCAACTAACTCTAGTTTACATCTATATATTATAATGTTATAAGGTCGTGGCCTGATACAATAATAATCAATGAATAATTTGTAAATTAAGCTATTGAAAACTCGTTTTTATTAAAATACTTGAAAACTACTTCTTTTAAAAATTAATAAAAATCAATGATATTGTAAGGTGCATGCATAGTTGATGGGTATTTTGTGGTAATAGCTTCTAAGATTAATGCTTACGGTTGACAAGTACAGAAACTATACAGTTGGTGAGTCGTTTACTTGGAGTTGCTTACACCTGATGCTAGTAGCATACTCACAGTGCCTTCTATTATTCCAGCTCCAGTATTGCGTTTCTCTGTAGCCAGTGGTGTTGTGGTTGTTGTAGAAGTGGTAGTTGTAGTGGTGGTTGTAGTCGTAGTGCATATTAAGTCTGTAGGCTCCACATTGAGCAGATACCTTCCCTTCAGCTCTATCGGCGACTGGCATTCACCACTCTGTTCAGCGTTCCACTGCAGTCGAGCCTGTGAAAGAGAGAATAAGTGTCAGTTATTTATGTACGTCTTTGATGTCACTTATAGAACACAGTCTATGTTTTGTTGAGCAGAGTACTGAGTTGGTTTATTTGTGGTGGGAATATTTACAATGCAATAGTACTAAAACTGATCGTGAGTTTTTGATTTGCTAGATATTAGGAGGGAACATGGTTTGGGGTTTGGTCTATTTATGTTTTTATCAAAGTAGAATGTTTTTATTGCCGGTTATCGCAATACAATTATTTTCCAACCAACACATGAACAAAATCAATATTTTGATTTACCTCCACCTGACACAAGTTGTTGTTCAATCACGTACTCACAAAAATTTTACAGCTAAGAATTTGTATGTATTTATGTAAATGCAAAACTTCATAACGGTAATAATAAACACTCACAGTTGATGACCATAAACGGAACCCAGCAATGTTGCAGTCACACACAAACTTGTTTCCCTTCAGACTGATCAACTTGATGTCAAATAGATGAGAGAAGACAACTTCACTCAGTGTGCTGAGTAAGTTCTCCTCTATGTACAGTTTTTCTAATCTAAGGGTAACATCTGTAATACATGATAGCAAGTGTTATAGATGCAGCAGCTACACGATATAAGGTGTTATCTGTAGCAATTTTACAATTTTACTACACAGCTGGGTGCCCATCTGACATCACCAATTTTTATTAATGTAATTTGACCAAAAACTCTTTTGCATCGATTTTAATTAAACATCAGATATTCAGAGTAGCCGGTTTCTATCTTAGGAAACTTCAAACTTTTAATATTGCAAAACAAATGTGGTTTAACCTAGCATGTTATAGGTATGCATTACTATGCAATGTGTCAACATTGATAACATAGTAATGTGTCAACATTGATAACATAGTAATGTGTCAGCACTGATAGCAGAGTAATGTGTCAACATTGATCACATAGTAATGTGTTAGCACTGATAGCAGAGTAATGTGTCAGCACTGATAACAGAGTAATGTATCAGCATTGATAACAGAGTAATGTATCAGCATTGATAGCATAGTAATGTGTCAGCACTGATAGCAGAGTAATGAGTCAGCATTGATAACAGAGTAATGTATCAGCATTGATAGCAGAGTAATGTGTCAACATTGATAACAGTAATGTATTAGCACTGGTAGCAGAGTAATGTATCAACATTGATAACATAGTAATGTGTCAACACTGATAACATAGTAATGTGTCAATATTGATAACAGAGTAATGTATCAGCACTGATAGCAGAGTAATGTGTCAGCACTGATAAAATAGTAATGTGTCAGCATTGATAGCAGAGTAATGTGTCAACACTAATAGCAGAGTAATGTATCAGCATTGATAACAGAGTAATGTGTCAACGCTGGCAGCAGTAGAATAAACAAGTAAACTGGCAGCAGCAAGATTATAACATTAAATCTTTTGAAAACATTTAACAGGATTGTCTGCAAGCTAATCTGAGAATTTAACTACTCAGCTGCTAATGCTGACTCTAGACTATTGAGCTATTGATTGTAAGTATTGATACACACACTAATGCTCACTAACAGTTGCTTGAGAAACTAAGTTTACCAGTTGAGTAATAAAAACAATTAGTGCTGTAGGCTTATAACTAACCAATTGATAGCGTTAGAAAGGACAGCATATATTGGCTTCACTAATATGAAGTTCAAATCCTTGAGCATAGCTAAGCATTATATGATACAAGAGGTATTATTTAGTGGTCTAGTGCAACATTATATTGTAATGTATTATGTAATATATACTTACTAAATATATCAGCGTGTAGATAGGAGATCTTATTCTCTGTGAGTGTGAGCGTTAGGAGTTGTGGGTTCATTTGAAAGAGATTTTTGGAAATATTGGAAATCTTGTTCCTTGCCAAACTATAAGACAGACAGCTTTTAGGCTTTAATTGAGATTTAATAGCAGCAAAGCAGATGAGTAATACAACTATTAAGCTAAAACTGTAACTTTCCAAAATGTATATACATCATGGCTTACGTTTTAAGGACACACAATACAACTAATGTTACATATATAATAGTATACCACACAATACAACTGATGTTTATATATGCCACATAACTCATATGAGCACCTGTAGGCATTACAGGTCTGGTGGTAACTTACGAGAGACTTTCTAAGTTCTGAAGTTCGTGGAAGATGTCTTCTGGTAGACTAGTCAGCTGATTTGCGTCAAGTTCGAGTGACTTCAATCCGCTCAAACCAACAAGGGCGCTGCTTCCGATAGACCCAATCAGGTTGCTCGATAGTTTTAGTGTTTCTAAGCTGTAATCAGTTCAGTTTGTGTCAAGAAATTGAAAGTTTTGGAAATGTAGACAGCTCTTAAAATCCACGACTAAGTACTTATAACAAATTAATAGAAAGGCTTAAGAAAAAAATATATGCCAACTTTGCTGTAGTTAAAATCAAAGGTTCAAATTTTGGATATTTTGGGCTATTTTTGCCAGGCTGGTTTCACTATAGTTATTTGGTAATGTTGTTCTTCGGATCAAACTAGAGTAACACACCTGGTGAGCTCAGCGAAGATCAAATCTGGAAGATTCTTTATTCTGTTGTTCTGTAAATTCAACTCTTTCAAGTTTCTAAGCTGACTGAATGCTAGGATTTCTATGTTTTCAATATCACAGAAGTCCAGAGCTAACACCTAAACCAAACATTTCCTCAGTTAGATTACTAACAAGCAATATTCTTATTAGTAGTACTATTGGTAGTGGTAGTGGTGGTGGTTTGTCAAATTGATAACAGCATAGCCTAATGTTATAGAGTAAAATAAAACATTGTTTTTCAGTAGCAAACATTAAGAATGTGACTTCAACTATTTAAATAGAACCTTTATTACAATAACATTAAATTTTATTACTGCATAAATTTATCAAAACATTACTATAATATAATAAAGTATAATATAATACAGTATAATATAATATAACATAATAGTATTGTCATCTGCAATAGCTATTGATTTTTGTTTACTTTATGTTTGAAATTATAGCCTGAAACATAAATAAATGTATACATTCTTCACCATATAACTGTAGAGTGTAGAAGGTATCCATGTTGTTATTTTTGGTAACCAAGGCAACAGCAAGCTAATATAGCAAATTAATAGTATATTAAGTTGTCACACATCATAACTTCCAGTTTATTACAACACATTTAATGCTCAAAGACACATTTTCCCATTTTGACTTTATCCGTTCACAGATTTGCTAATTACTATCAAACATTTACTTCCTATCATGTTATTAGTTGCTTCATGGTTCATAAATTCTATAAGCATAATGAACCTGACGGATCTATCTACTGCCACATCAGTTTGATCTTTATAGTGACACCTTTATAAGGTGATACTTTAGTTGTGAGAACATTAAACCAAATGCCAGTTGGTAATTAAATTTTTTCTGTTTCAATTCTCTGTCAGATTTTTCTCTCCTCAAACTGAGTAAAAATGGGTTGTGAATTTGCCATGAACTATTTGCAAATATCATTTATGCACTACTATAATACTCATGTATAATATATCTTAGCTATCATCTACAGAGTGTTTGAAGATTGTGAGTTCAAACAGTTTTGTTTCATAAGAAGTTCTGTGCTCATGTTGATGATGCTTCCGGTTTGCTTTGGAGTCCGTTATGTTATAAAACTAAGAATAATTATTTCTAACTTTCATTGCATGCAACACACAGCCTAGCCACCGAGCTGGCTTGTAAGTTTACACTTCTATGCTAAGTAGGTATACGAACACTAGACTTACCTGTAGGTTTGTGAGTCCAGCGAAGGAATTGTTTTCTATGGTAGGCAGAGTAATTCTGTCAAACCGCAACTCCGTGATGTCGGCAGGAAGTTGTGGCAGCGTAGAGAAGGACAGAGTAGTCGACAGCGAAGAGAAAGCTGAGTAGGAGCAGCTCATTGCTTTTATTGTACGAATTCCTATTTCCTCTTCCGAACAATCACATTTTATCCAATCTAAAACGAGGCTTGTAGACTGCATTTCAACATTAAAAAACACGTAATGTGCGCAGCGAGTTGCAAATGGTTTGTGTTGCCAGTTCTACACAAATTTACTTACATATAATAGTCTATAGAAGAAAAACAGTAACTGCTTTCAATAAATTTTTCTATAAGCAGCTCCGAGTTGAGGGTGACTGTGTAGTTTGGGTTCTCAAGTTTGAAGTTTGAGGTTTAGGTTGAAGCTTTGAACCCCCAACCCTAAACTGAAGAACCCTAAACTACTGCACTCAGTCACCTCCAACTCAAGCTGCTTATAGATAATTTCACTTTCAACTGTCATCTAATGATTTTGGAAGAAGGAGGGCGGCTTTACTACCACCATGCAAATGCCCCTTTTTTCAAGCTAATGTGTTACTACAGAAATATTATACTGATGTAGCACAGTGCAGCAGGTTGCAATGCACCACTTTCCATGTTGGCAAACATTTTACAGCCTGAATTAAACAGCAGTTTGCATTGCAGTGAACTATGGGTAACCTCGAATTGAATTCCTATGAGGATATATACAGAAATATTTCACATCAATAGTGAAATAGTAATGGAAGCCTTACTTCTATATTAATGTAATATGTAACACAATTATTTGAATCTAATGAATAGAAATTATTAGTTTCAGTTTATTTCTGCTGCTCTGCTTCTAACAATACAAGTTGCTAAATGCTACCCTGTTACATAAGAGTATACCAGCCAAGTAGGCATACTGTGCTACAGAGAGTTGTATGCTCTTGATGTTGCAATCTTTCAAACAAATAAAAAAACTTGAAATATTAATTTTTAAATATTACTTTTTTAAAGACGAACTTTTCTGACCTTCTACACATTATGGACAGATGAGGTGCTATTAGATTATCACATAAAATATATATTCTCATATAGGTTTACAGTGATGTGTGTTGAGTGTTGGTATTGGTCAGTTTTAACTTAGAGAAAGTCAGTTTATTTTGCTGTACATACTTCCGGTCTCTAAATTCATACAAAAAATGCTCTCAAACTCTAACCTCCTAAGTTTTTGAAACTGGCAGTTTACTTAACTCAAGTCTCTTGGACTTGGAGGGGGGTTGATTATGCTCACACTCCTGTTAAAACTATGAATAAGAGTTACATTAGAACAAGGTGTTTCCTAAAACTACCAAAATTTCACATAACTAGTTATTCAGCTCCCTGTTTCTGATACTAAAACACCATAAATTATGCTAATAAACAGCCAATCCCAATTGATTACCATGTTATTAAACAGTATAAACAATTTTAACTTATCAATTATTTCTAATGCCTAAATTCAACGCCCAGATTTAGACATTAAATGATAAGTTTCATATCCTGTCTGTTTATCCAATAGCTGGAAGGATTTAGAAGTTATTGATGACTTATTCAGAATTGGCACTGGAAGCTAACAGTGTTTCAATGTCACATACCAAAACTAGAATATTGTTTACAAACCAAAATTTAAGCAGAGAAAGTTATATCTTGATTCTATGAAGGTTAAAGAGATGAGCTGTGTAGCTGTAAACCATAAGACACAATTTTTAACTATATGGCATATTTCATAGCTGTGGGACTAGCCATTCTGCATTGGAGTAGTGCAAGTGTTAGTTTAAGTTATTCACTGTATATGCTCTAAACCCAAACACTAAGCTGAAATTAGAATCACAAGCTAAATAAACGCTTACACTTTTACACCTAATAATATTACTAATACTGATAGTTATAGAGTATTAGTAATAGTAATAGTAATAGTTCGTAATAGTAATACAGTAATACTAATGGTTATACTTATAGTATTACTATTAGTATTAGTAATAGTTATAGCCTGAGCAACATCATACCTGGGTGACAGTCTTGAGAGAGGGTAAACGCAGTTGGGATAAGTATAGAGAGAACAGCTGATAGTAAGACTAAATGCATATTCCTTGAGATGAATTTCATCTGTAATATATTCCGTTAGGCGTCACTTGTGTCTCTTTAAAGTTGCCCGTTCCTTGTCTAGTAGAAGATTTACACCACTTGCCTGTGGAAAGAGACTTGACTTTGTGTATTTACATATTAGTCAGTATCAACACTACTGCAGTTCTATTGTGTTAGCCGATACACTGTAGTATAATAGAGTAATCCTGTTACAACACTCCTAGACTGCTAGCACCAGATAATCTCTACCTTACACCAACCAAATATCTTAGCTATTACAAGACGAAGAATGAATTACTATCAATATTTACATTCCACGTGCATGTCACCTCGTGTCGCGGTGTCTGAATTCTGATTGGCTAATTGTACAACACTCGCTATTCTCAATAAGTCAACTACATCAAAAGTAAAGCTGCTTTATTGAAAAGTGTAGGCAATCGCAATATTTCTTACTTTAGTTTATAACTTACAAAGATAAATAAATAAATAAAAAACACATATTTTCTAAACAAGTACGTAATTATAATGGTGTCGAGCTGCAAGCAATATTTTAGATATCAGTTTGAAGCTTAACTTGAAATTATGATCTTAAGATCTAAAACAATCAACGCTCAACAAGATCTAAAAATTTGCATTGTCTTAAATTTAAGAATAAACTAAATGTATTTAATTTGCTTTTGAACAATATTTTCTAAAAGTCACAGCTGCTAATCATGATTTACTGGTTATCAAGCTGGCTCCAACATCATTAGTACTGTTGTCAAGAATCTCTTTGTAGGCAACCTGTGATACTTATTAAAACAAGTATACAAGAATATTGTGAAGTATGTTATAAGAAAGCTATAGTATTCTGAATTATTAAAATAATCCTTCTAATAATATTGTTACAGTCAACTCTCTATTTTCTATGGTAGAATAATTAAGTCTGAAGTTGTTATTATGTAGGCTGTAGTAAACATAAACAAGTAAACAATCTAGGCTGGAAAGTAAACTGACATTGTAGACACAAATGTAGTCTATTCTCAACAGATAGGACTAATAGTCTCCTTGAGTTATGCAATAGAACTTAGTATCTCAATAATATACTATTTTTCTCACTTATACATTGTAGATTTGTTTCAGGTTACAAGTTGAAGTAGCATTTACAAAGATGTGCTGTATAATCATTTATCATACATTACCATGTTTAGATTTGAAAGTCAATGAATTATTTAAAAACTTTGAAACGTTTTACAAATTAATCAACTGGTTTTTAATTAACATTTTAAAGTTTTACCCCTTAATGAAACTACATAATAATTATTATATCAATGAGGTGGAATTCTTAATAGTTGGTTTTTAGAGCAAATAATAGGATTCTGTAACTCAAATTATGAATGTAGCCCTGCATGTCATATTGTATAATACTCATATAGTATACTATACTCATATAATATAATATAATTACATAATACAACATTGTGAATCAAATGTTCCAAATACAATAGTGTAATTCACCATCCATTTGTTACAACTGCAGATTTCAAAATATTCTTGGATACCTTTTTTGAATAACTTTGAAGCTTTTTCTTAACTTTTTTTATGAAATTCAAAATAATGGAATCATCATATTGATTTTAGCTCAAATGAGAGAATAATTAAAAATGAAATTTGTGTCAAGTTGCAATGTCTGCATATAGTCACAAAAGTACATATAGGCTAGTTACATGCAGTTAGACCCTCAAATCAGGTGATTTAATATGAAGAAAGATTTTGTAACAGTTAACAAGTAAATAGTAGAAATGGCTGTTTATCAATTACTTCAACACTAATTATATTCTTTGTTATGAAGAGTTGAAGAGCTTCATGGGTGTAGTGTTACAGCATTATACAGATATATTGGCCCTGACACAATATCTCTATCACAGTTACAAGTGCTTTTGTAATTCTTTTGACAGATTTAAAGGCCACAGAAAAATCTCTCAATTGCAACTTGACGCAAATTTCATTTTTAATTATTCTCTCATTTGAGCTATAAATCAATATGATGATTCCATTATTTTAATTTTCACTAAAAAGAGTTGAGAAAAGGCTTTTTTTCTTAAACCCTTAAGGTTATTTAAATAAAGAGTATCCAAGAATATTTTGAGATCAGCAGTTATAACAAATGGATGGTGAGTTACACTATTGTATTTGGAACATTTGATTCACAATTCAACATTTCTTGTCCAGTAATATACCATTAATCAACTAAATAATACTCAATAAATTATTAAGCAATTATCAGTTTGTTGAGAGCGGCACATGATGAGTGCCATTATTCTGCCAGTTCAAGTTGTGTTGGAGCACATCTTTATAATTGCAAACAATAGAGACACTTTGACTGTATGTGTTAAGAAACTGGGTAGTGATTCATTGCTCTCAGGTGACTCATCTAAGCGTTGTGATGTGACATGATGTCATGTGACATCACGATTAGCTGATTTGTTAATAAATTAACTTTCTTATATCAGCTGCCGATAGTCTTGCCTTAAGTTGCTCTAATACTTTAGTGTATTGTGAGGAGATATGAATAAAACATGAGCTTTACCACCCTTGCTCTGTCTATGTTTTGACTGATGCGAATCAAGATAATAATGTTACGTAGAAATAATAATATACTAGGCAGAATTTAATGGTTTTACTAAAACTACGCATAGTGTATTATAGATTTCATATCTCACTAAATAGTATAGCTAGTGTAGCCTAATATATATAATTTGTTGTAGTATATATTGTCATATATTTTATATATTGCTACTTGAGTTTAATGACGAATAATTTAGTAGCACTAAATGGCTATCTTATGCTATAATTATACACTCCAAGCAGCTTAAATTGTAATTTAGCACCTTTTAAAATAAAATAATTCACAAGCATTTATTAAGTAAAACTGAGATATTAAGTGAAGAAATATCTATATTGTAACATTATGGTCAATTATAAAGAATATATAGAATTAAAGCATACTATTAGCTTATATAAATACTTTACAGACAGAAATGCACAAAGTCATTAAGCTTGGCATTCTAAAGAAATACTAATGACTGCATATAGACAGCTCACTTTACTTGCAAATGTCAAGGAACCATTATTCATGTTTCGAGCAGAAGTGTTAGGTACTATGTTTTCTGCAGTGGGAGATGCATGTCCCTAGACTGAGAAGACAACCCTGCATTACTACTAGTTTGCCTGCTCTATATCTACAATATACCTCATTCCTGACATAATACTGCAGTATATTTTGCTTCCAAAACTCCTGATTAGTTATAGTATAATAGAAGTCTTTACTACATGACTTGAAGGCACACATCTTAGGTTTACTATAAGCAATATAATTATTTGCGTTGGCACAATTACTATCAATTGATTCCTTAATTAGCTTGCTAATAGCTGTTAATTATATTTTGTCTTCTTCCTGTAAAAGCTGTTAATATAATATACAAGATGCTCGGTACTAGTTATTAGGGGTTTAAAACACTTCTATCTATTCGACTAGCCTTTTATTCCATCCCAGTAAATATGCAGCTGTATAGAAAATGCATATTTATAATCTAATATATGCACATTATCTACATCGCTTACACATAACCCTACCTCTTTGTCACATATCATATGCGCTGTGATTATTCTAAAACTTTTGTTGCAAATAATTAAAATTACTGTATTACTGTGCTAATCGTTGGCTTTGGGCCATATAATTAAAATTGATGGCATGTATTTGACTTTCCTCAAATCGTTTGTTTTATGAGATAGCTGCCTTACATAAGGTTTACTTTACTTACATTAAAAAGTTTAAAAGTATTAAGTACTTACATACTAGACTTACACTAGTTAGTTGATAGTACTTAGTATTCAACACTTACCTATCTGGATGGTGACATGTAATGTTATGGTGTGGGAACATTTAATTAAACATTCTATTAGCCACAGAAACATGTTTAAAATAAATTTTATACAATACACTCTTTTGTTCACGTCTAGTTACTTAGTAAGCAATAAAATTCTATAGCATTGTTTCAATCTAATCATCTACAATGAATAAAACTTCATTACCATTCAAAGCTACCCTTATTCTTTGCACAGTAAATAGAAAGTGATTTATAAACTGGGTATTATAATAAAGGTGTCATTGAATTATGTTTTGATTACGAAGTAATTATACCAGATAATCAAAACTGCTATTGTATTTATACAAACCTAAGCCACTACAGTAGCTTGTACCATAACAACTGGCATACATGTATAGCATAAACTTTATCATAGTATTACATTAATTGTCACACATATATAACATCAAGTGCCCTGCATATTACATTAAATATCACATTAATACGTTGAATTTACAAAATTTCTCAGAGATATACAGAAGAGTTGTATATTTTCTGGTAGTGATCCGACAGACAATATACTTGTATTTGATTTAAACAATACTTTTATTACAGGCCTGGATAGGAATGTTAATATTGAAAATGATCGCTATAATATTATAATAATATGCCATATATTTTCCAAGCACCTATTGATGCTGTTCATATGTATGCGGTATATTCATATAATTATTAAGATCAAAACCACTCGAGATTAAACTAAAATTTGAGATTAGTATAATTAGGAATTTAAATTTTATCTTGTAAATTACTTAGCTGTAAATAGTTTACACCAAATTAAATTGTAGCGGAAATTTAAACATTTTCAGCTATTTGATGATAGATATTCTTGCAGCTTTACCATTGAACAAACATATCTCTTTGGCCAACTTCAGTTTTAATCTTTACAACTTAGTCACTCAATTACCAATCTCTATATTGTAGTCATGGTGACCGAGTAATGAAATGTTATAATACTCAATGTCTTTTCAGTACAGTGGTCCCTCCGTATCCTACTAAGTTAGCGTAGGGCCACACGACTCGGGTTTCCCTCATGCGGGTCCAAATTTTTGAACACCCCGGGTTCTGCACGAGGTAACCCACGTAGTGTGGCGCTTCGCTTACGGTCCTGAAACTTCAATCCGTGACATAGTTGAATACCAGATTTAGCTCACGGATCAGTTAAATTCAGCTATTCTGTCCCTATACACACATACATAAGCCCTCCTCGTGATCTATGGAATTTTGTGAGACCGGGAACGTGAAATACTGAGGGAGCACTGCATTGTCAAAATTGTCTAACTAAGCCAACATAAAGTTATAATGATTTTGCCTTCGGGCCTTGAAAGCAGTTTCTTACTTCTAATTACTTTACTTGTGCAAAATTCAAAGAGTAGTCTGTTGACAGCAACTGCTTGAGGCAGAAACAGTCTAATGAGTTAATTGCCACCAACAAAGCTGTTCACTTAATAAGAGAGTCACAAAATTTAATGAAAGTTGACTTCACTCAATACATGTAATGATTATTAATAACTGCAGCTTTCAGGTGTAAAATTGGTATCACTGGAGCTCATAATTGCATTGCTAGTAAGAGACGCACACGTGGTGGGTAGAATGTAGGATGAGTAGCATCTAGTCTACCTTTGACACCCGAGAGCACATGTTGTAAACACTTCAATGCCAACACAGCCAGAGATAGAACAATACCAAGTTGCAAATCACACATTAAGTATCTAATTAATCTGAGAAACAACAAGAATGTCCATTGAAATGAGTTGGTAAATGAGTGAAAGAAAACTTGAAGTGTCCTTAAAGATAAACAGTTTTGTAATCTGCATCCACTCTGGCCCCTTAAGCCATTCTATTATTTCTGCAAAGTTCAATCGGTGAGTCTCAGTCCCAAAACAAGTGCTTTAATAGAGTTTCAAAGGCTCGGCCAAGCCACACATTGTTTCAGAGTAGCTCTTGGATGTCGGCTACATTAAACACAGAGTACAAAACAATTATGTCATTGTAAATTTGAAGAAAATGTTTTTTTTTCTGGATACAAGAGTTTTAATGAGCATAGTTATCCAATAACTTATTCATCAGATTTCAATAGTGTTAGCTGATTGCACAAGCTGCACCAGACAATGTCTACAATACATCATATGACAGATTTTTGGGATGTATTAGTTTGAAAGTGTGGAACAAATTAAGCTAATGTGTGTTTGGGTTTCAGCTAGTATGTAGTATTATACATATATTCTGTATATATTACAGCTAAGAAAACTTTGTATTATATGTCTACTCTGCATATTATATTGCTTGGTATATATAATTTAGTATTATACGTGTATACTCTGCGTATATTACTTTATATATAATATATATAGCTAATATATCATAGTATTTGTGCGTATATTTGCTATGTATTGAACTAGCCTTGTCAATACACCACATAGATGCATATTATGACATACCACATTTTATGTGCTCGGTTACTTTTTATTCTAATGTCTATTTGTTTAAACTCATTATATACAGTTTTTGCCATATCAATATACAAGCCAGTTGTTATTCTGTCACTGTTTATCTACATGTATTTTTATGTCAGTTACTTGTTAGCTTCAATACAATACAGTCATACATTCTACTCTACAGCCAATCTTACTTATACGTGCTTAATCTTACTGTTTACTCTTGTTTAACATAAATAACAAGAACACAACAACTGGTGTCAGAACTGGGATAAATACAACCATATCATTTTGAAATGGAGGAAGTTATAAAACAACTTGTAACAACAATGCAGCAACAACAGCAGCAGCAGATGGAGCAATTCGCTCAAATACTGGGACAGTTTACTACAGCTGTAAAGCCTGGTGAACCTGCACAAAATAAATCTGTAACTGTGCCTAGATTCGACTCTTATGACAGAGACAAGGAATCATGGACTCAGTATTTACAGCGGCTCAATCAACACTTTACCGTTTACAACGTAAGTGACAGTGAACAAAAACGAGCTTGCTTACTTTCATGGATTGGCTCAGAATGTTATGAATTGCTGACAAAACTGTATGGCTCGGAGGACATAACTACCATGTCGTTCGATAATCTAGCAGGTAAGCTTAGCACACATTTTATTGAAACAAAACATGTGCAAGCAGCTAGATATCAGTTTTATAACTGTAAAATGAAACCTAACCAGTCATACTCAGATTGGGCAGCTGATTTACGGGGTTTAGCTCGTAACTGCAATTTTACCTGTAAAAAGGAAGACTGTGGTGAAAGTTATGTTGATGATCAAATTCGTGACATAATTATTAAAGAAACTCCACATGCTGATGTACGTAGACAATGCTTATTGGATCCAGATCCTACACTGGAAAATGTGTTAAAGAAGGCAGCTACATACATTCAAACAGCAGAAACTGATAAAGTTTTGAAGGGTGAGACCTCTACACCTGTTACCACAAATCAAATGTCCTCAACATACAAACGTCAAAACAAAGGTAGTCAGGGCAAGAGACCACAATTTCACAAGTCTGAAAACCAGACTGCTATGCCAACACAGCCTTCCAAGTTGAAATCGTGTCCACAATGCTACATTAGCCACGATCGTAAACAATGTCCTCATCGTAACAAACAATGTAAGCTGTGCAACAAAACAGGACATATTTCTAGCGTCTGCAAAACTTCATCAAAATCAAGTGGGAACAACTCTCACTTCGTAGAAGAATCTTCAAGTAGTGTTTACAATATATATGAACGCAAGGGGAAACAAATATGGATTAACACTACTGTGAACAACAAACAAACACAATTTCAGTGGGACACAGGCGCTACTTGTTCTATGGTAGGAAACAAAGGCTACAAAGCCCTAGGCTCTCCACCATATCAACAGACAGCCACGACCCTTCATTCATATGGAAATACCGCTATGCAGGTACGTGGTGAATGCTATGTAACAGTAACCATTGGTCAGACTACAAAAAACAATCTTCGATTATTAATAGTAGACTCAGATGAAGGTGTCAACTTACTGGGTGTAGACTGGAGTGACATTTTTGGACTATCACAACAGGGTCTATCTGCTGTAGACAGTGACACCGAGGTTACTAACGCGGTACACAATGTTGATACCAAGGTCAAAGTTCTCACAACAAAATATCCCGATGTTTTCAAACCTGGAATAGGACATTGTAAAACATTCAAAGTATCAATTTACCTCAAATCAGAACATAAACCTTGTTTTTCTAAACTTAGAGAAATCCCCTATTCTCAACATGAGGCCACTAGGGCTGAATTAAACAGGCTTGAAGCTGAAGGTGTCATACAACGTATTAACTTCAGTAACTGGGCCGCTCCTATAGTAGTGGTTACCAAACCGTCTGGCAAAGTTCGCATCTGTGGAGATTTCAAGCGACTCAATCAGTGCATCTCCATAGATCAGCATCCACTACCAAAACTGGATGATTTAATGAACAGGCTTAGAGGAGGTAAATTCTTCACCAAACTTGACTTGGCTGATGCTTACCTACAACTTGAGCTAGAAGATGATGCCAAACAGCTGTGTGTGATAAACACTCCATTCGGATTATACCAATATAATAGAATGTGCTTTGGAATTGCCCCTGGTCCAGCTCAGTTTCAACGGTGTATGGATACCTTGACTCAAAAATTACCAGGAGTTGCTGCATACCTTGATGAATTAATCATTACTGGTAAAACGGAGGAAGAACACTGGACTAATCTGACAAACCTGCTTTCAACACTTCAAGAGCATGGTTTTCGAATACGATTAGACAAGTGTGAATTCTTCAAGCACTCTGTTGAGTATCTGGGTCACACCATCGACAAGGATGGCAAACGACCAACAGCTGCTTCCATGGCAGCTCTCTCTCAATTACCTCAACCACAGGACTTGCACCAACTGCAAGCATTTCTAGGAAAGGTTAACTACTATGGGCGCTTCATCTCTAATCTTGCGGATAAAGCAGCTCCACTTTACAAGCTCCTCAAGAATGATACCACATTCACATGGTCAAATGAATGTGAACAAGCCTTTACCCAGCTGAAGAATAGCATTATCAATGCTACTAGCCTGACACACTATGATGAGACAAAACCCCTAATTCTTGCAGCCGATGAGTCATCCTATGGATTAGGAGTTGTTCTCTCGCAGGATACTGATCAGGGAGAAGTTCCAGTGGCTTACGCTTCAAAAACAAGGAAATGCTATCTACATAGTACAAACAGACAGTGGCAACTGGAAGAGGCATGCTAATCAGCTTCAAATTCGCCTTCCATCTACAAATATGAACAAATCAGTGGTACCCAACACACCCCAAGCTGATAATAATATTTTCCATCCTCATGAGAGGCGCTATCCAACCAGAGAGCGCAGACAGCCAGATTGGTACAAGCCATAACTCTTAAGTCTAAATTTGTGAGGGAGGAGTGCTATGTATTGAACTAGCCTTGTCAATACACCACATAGATGCATATTATGACATACCACATTTTATGTGCTCGGTTACTTTTTATTCTAATGTCTATTTGTTTAAACTCATTATATACAGTTTTTGCCATATCAATATACAAGCCAGTTGTTATTCTGTCACTGTTTATCTACATGTATTTTTATGTCAGTTACTTGTTAGCTTCAATACAATACAGTCATACATTCTACTCTACAGCCAATCTTACTTATACGTGCTTAATCTTACTGTTTACTCTTGTTTAACATAAATAACAAGAACACAACAATATTGAGGGAGAAAAAAGACACCATCAACTGCTACATTCAGCTGAGATTGTGTCCAGGTGTCAGTAGCAGACAATGGGACTGATTAATATTTCTTTGACACACAGTTTTAAATCTTAATGAGTCATTCATATCGATACAAGCTGGTTGCTGAGGAACTAGCAACACAATGCAAGAAAGACTGTAGTATAGAATTTGAAGCTGGTTATGTTACACACCTAGTGAATACTACACCGGCTCCATGTGTGTGATCTTCAAGTATCCCCTTGTATCAGCTGGCCAGTGAGAAGAGCTGTTAGTTTTTACAGCTGCAATGTAATCACAGTGTGGCTTTTCTGTTGCTACTTTAAGAAGGGGGCTATGCTGCCGTCCCCTCCTTAAACCCAGCATTGTTTGATCACAGCCAACTCTATATGAGATTTGAGAAAATATGTGATAACTTAAGTTTTTTTTAAACTGCAATGTTGAAACTTTCATTAGAGTTAGTCTAACCGAAATTTTGCTTTTAATTAAGGTTTTAATTAATATTCTATTAATTAATTTCAAAAATGAGAAACTTGAGTTTCAAAATTAATGAGTGGAGACCTGCAATATACTGACATTTTCATCAATATGGCCAAAAAAGACTTTAATATCTTGAAAACAAAAATGTCATTTAAAGCAAAGGTTTAGCTATAAACTTTCACAACTGGTGTGATGATGCAGAAATTGAGTAGAGGTTTTGCACATTTTAATGTTAGTTATAGAGTTTAGCATTATAACAGACAGAAATCTGATAAGTGTAGAATGAGATAAAACTATATTGCAAATTATATTCTATCACACACTTACGTATGTACATACACCTGTTGCAAGTGCATACATACACCTACACACACTCACTCGGTTAACAAAAGTTTCCTCATCTATAAAATATTAATCACTTGGTAGCAAACCATTAAGAATTATCAATTTTTGTTTATATTTTTGATTAGCTTTTTACACAAGGAAATATTACATCATATTATATTATACTGTAGGCCTGTGTTTGCTAATACTGAATGAGAACAACTTCTGGAGAGTGTGGTTGTACCGATCCGTCTTTCCCTTCATCTGGGCTGTCATCTTGTTCTTTCCTCTCATACAGGTGAGTGCTGGCAGCGTATGCATGACTCAGAGGCTACTGTTTTCTCAATGCACATCTTAGGCAGCCTCACTATAGAAAGGGTCTGTTTTATCTCAAATTCAGTTATTATGGCTTTTTTCTTGATTTGTATGATGAAATGCCACTTATTTGATCAAGCTTACATGCTACGGACAACATTTGGTAACATGGATGAAATACAGTATTATTAAAATGGCTTAAAATAGTATAAATATTTTATTTTGAGAAAAGTAGCCACAACATATTATATTAGAGAACTACTTTGAGCATGTATATTGTATTCATTACCAAGTACTAAACACACAGGCATTTTATACAACTGAGTTACAAGTAACTTATGAAATTTAATCATTTTTTGACATTTCCATTTTGTTTGACTGAAATTGACTTTCTACCAGTATTTCTGCTATTATTATGTAAATTACACTCTTTAAAGCGTGTCGAGGAAATTGCCTATCAAAATCTAAATTGTAAAATATCAAATACAGGCATGCTTAAATTCCGATGGGTATTAATATACTTGATAGCTACATGAACACTCTTATATGGCGAACCAACTTTACAATGTACTGATTTGATGAGACTAGTGATTAGCATTTTAATTACTATAAATTAGCTTGCTATGAACAGAATAATAGAGTCCTCCGCTGATTAATTGGTATGAAATTTGTTAAAACAGTCACACATCTTTGGTCTCTTCTATGAAAAGCAGAACCAAGGTCAACTTAAAAAATATTGACTTCTAAAAATAAAAAAGTTTATTTAAGCAAGCAAATCTAGTAGTTGCGGTTTATCAAAATCAATCTTATAAATTAATACATCAACATTCAGGATTCTGTTAAAGTAAAGTATCTTATTGGGTGTAAAACTGTCACTGCAGACTCTCCGAGAGAAAACCAAGATGGTGGATGAAATAATCTTACACCAATAGTTATTTCCATTTTCAATACTTCATTATTGTATAGTCGCAAGAGTGTCAAGAGAGTAGATTGTTGGGGTGGTGTACTGCATGGTTAAGATTGTTGTTATTTTGATATATTGCAGGCAGCAAGTTTAAATGCAGCATGCTCAAAGTTCAAGACAGTTGCTCTGAGCATCAGAGTGTATGGATATCAGAATGAAGAAGACAGCCATTTGGATTCCTTTCTACTGTTTATAGCTAACACCACTCTTAGAGTATGTATATATTTATTAGTTTTAATAGACAATACCCCTTTCAAGGATTTATTGTCCGTGAAGATGCACGATGTAAATGTTGTGCGTAATTCAACAATACAAATTTTGTGTGATATGGTAAAAGCAAATTTTACTTTCGTGTCGATAATACCAAATTCAAGATGATAATGTTTTGTAAAAATAAACTGCATTCAAATTAATTAAGCTAAGAGAGAAAAATAAAATTTCTTTCATCAACATGGCAATAATAATTATAGTGAAATTTTATTGAAAAAATGCAAACACACGGAACCTTTTAACACTTGATGTACGTATGCAGAGTGCTACAACAATTGTAAAATTAACAAATTTTATTGACCAGGTAAAGGTGAAACTATCTATTGTATGTTTTCATTTGTCCATGCTTTTGCTTTTGAGCAAACTTAGGCTTCTAGTGTATATAATATATTTATCAATATGTGCATATAAATAAAACCACTCTCAAAGTTTGTCCCTGTGCATAAGCAATACCATTCTTAAAGAAAGTCCTGTTTGAATATAACCAGATATTATAAACTTATAAAAATGTGTTTCGAGGACAAATCAACTACAATACCAATGTCTTCACTGGGAGAAAGACATACATAGTGCTGATTGTTTAGAATTCATGCAAAAATGAAGCAAACCTGACATATCAAATAATTTCTCTACAGTTGAAAGAAGTTTAACAACTTTACACTTAAACTGTAGTAGTGGAGACAACTTTTAATACTAGTCGAGATACAACGTACATGCGTGTCTCAATTAGTATTATATTTCATTGCATCCATTAATTACAAACTTATCATTGTTTGGGGGCAAATAATACATAAAACTGGAAACCTTTGCATAATAATCACAATAACTCAATCATGTTACTTCCACGAAATAATTGAACGCTGGCATTTCTGTCCTGTATTGTTATTAATGACTGTTTGTTAATTTGACACTAATTTATTAAGGGTATACTTTAATAGCTTCCCTAAACACACTTTCTTTAAGATTAATTTGTTAACATAACATATAAACATGCACTGGCACACTGGGCTTACTCCCTGACAGCTAGAGTAAAGGAAATATCAAACCAGCATTTCTATTGGCCTGCGCATTGCTGTTCAGCCCAATAAACTAGTGCCTATGTCATTTCCTTTAGGAGCAGCCGTGGTCTAGGGGTTAGAGTGCATGGCTCAGCAAGCACGAAGTCATAGGCTCGAACCCTGACAAAGGCCATTATTGATGCTAGGAAGAGCATCCAGTCATAATTGCTCTTGTGCCACAGCTGAATAAGTTCAATTAGCCCAATTTAAAAAAGACCTTTTCCATCAGGGGTTTCTCACAGGGATGGTGATTATAAACTTGCATGGGTTTTATACGTTATTTCCTTTACTTATAGAAGTGCTATTGCAGGCCGTTGTAAAATGTGTTGGACCAATCATATCCGAGTAATTAATGAAGAGTATAGGGTTATAAACAGTTTATGTTAGATATAGCAGATATACTCATAAATAAAAAGCTCAGGTTAATTGTTTAGAAAGTAGACTTATGACACTTAACGAATGTTAATTAATTTCTTTGTCAGCAGCAGCCCATAAAAGCAGCAATATTTATATTGTGCTGCCATCATGTGGGTAATTTGTTTAGAATCTCTGCTAATAACCTACCATTATCATTATACTAACTCACTGGGCAAGTTTTTTGCTAATTAATATGGCACCCAGTGATTTCCTTTGTAAAAGCTGTAAACCTCTCACCTGAATTAAAAAACATATCACCGTTAAGGAAAGTGGAAGCAGATGACTAATGATTGGTCTTAGAAATGATTCAGGGCACCATTACCGGCACAGTTGTGTGGCTCTCTTAATGCCAGGCTTTTGTGTTAGCTCTTGTGTTCAAGAGGGCAGATAAGTTTTAGTGGAGATCTGAAAGTAATTCACAGACTAATGCAATAAGTTATAAATTTCAGTAGCTTTTCTTAGCGCAATATAGATGAGTATTTTCTAAGTATTTGGTAAAATCAAACTTTCAAATGGTAGTTATGCCTTAATGAAATAGGTTAGCATAATTTTTTGCCAAGTTTTTATTTAGAACCCCCACTTCATAATACACTCTAATTATAGTACCACACATTACTATACACTCTAGTTATATGTTATAGTACCACACAGTAATGTATTACTATACACCCTAATTATGTATGTATTCTGTTTTAGTCTAAGCTCTTTCACATCCCGGTGAAGCCATCCTACCTGTTGGGAGCGACTATCGTCACTTGCTTCACGCTCCTCTTACTTTTTCAGACAAGCTCTGTCGGCTCGGCTGCCAGAATTTTCTGATATATATTTTTATAGCATTTCTTTAGAACTTTAGCAAATAAGTAAATTATCTATTTTGTGCAAATCACTCTAAATAGCAATTTTACTGATGTTCAATATAACCTAACATAGAATAGATCTGTGCAAATTTATTCTAATAATATTTTGTTTTATGAATTTTTGAAACAATCAACAAGTAAAAGTTGATTTTGAATAAAATTTTACTTGAATTATAATCTTTGGAAATATTCTGTTACATTTTAGTCTTTGGAGAAATGTCATGTCATGAACAAAGCAGTTTATTTTATTTCTTTTTATCCAGTAATAAAATTATAAACATGTATTCCATTCGTTTACATAATATTCATGTGAATAATCGATCATTTGTGAACAACACTTGTTTTTTATTTGCACCTATTAAAATTTGTATTTGTTATTTGTGTGCATATTTACTTTTTATAAGCATTTATTTAGAGGTTTTTATCTATTTTTATAAATAAAAGGTATTTGGTTAATAGGTTGTGTACGTATATCTAGTGAAAAGTGTACAGAGTTTTTGGGCTCGTAACTCCCAATTGACAAACCTGCTGCCCTTCAAAAACTTTATTCAGAATAAATTTTTAGGAAAATCTTCACAAAGATTTCAAAGTTTGCACATATAAGGTGTATACATGCATGCACCTTAAATAAAATGTAGGATTTATACAGAAAAAGTTCTTAATGTCAGGTTGCAGCTCCTTATTGTTGGTAACTCATTAGAAGAATAACACATATAAAAACTAATTATAATTGCAACCATAACACTCTCCTCCTATGATAACAACGTTATAGAAATTATTCACCAACAGCTTAGAAATCAGCAAAACATTATTACTAATATAATCAAACTAGCACTTATAGCTTTTTGTAGTTGTCTTCTACTGTAAAGTTTATTATAATAAATATTATCTGCATATGAACTATATATCTACAAGTGGGTCCATAAACATGTGTAAGTGAGCAGGTTTGGAGTTGTCGTAACTTAACTCTCGTCTGGAGATGGTAGTGCTCTCGGCTCAGCTATGCTGTTTACCGGCTGACTCTCTTTCAGTTCTTTTTCTAAGGAAACTTCTACGAAAAAATTGTAGGTATGCTTAGAAGAAAAGCAAATTATTCAACTATTAAAAAGGAAAAACACTTGACAGCAGTCAATCGAAAAAGTGAAACTCAAATTTGAGTGATGCTGAAAAAAGTGAATTTCAAGTGCTTTTGCTGCAAAATTGAGGAGATATAGTTTTAAAAACATGATATATACCGGTGCGTATTTTTAGCTGGCTGCGTTATAGTAACATTTTTTGTTTAATTTGATAGATTTTCAAACAAATACTATACTGTGCAGTGCTGCAATAATTATGTTAACAAATTAATTATATTCAATACTGTTACAACTGCTTATGATTAATGAAACAGTACCCTGAACAAAGTTTTCACAGAAATGTTGAACTCCTGGCATTGATCCAGAATTTGCTTTAAAAGAATTTTCCAAGTGTGTTTGAACATAATATTTAAAAAATTTGTGAACTACTGGTATTTGTGTAGCGTAGTATTTGGTAAAAGAACACAATTCCAAAGGCTAATGCAACAATGAGCCAGCTAATACTTTGTCTAAAACTTTTTTATATATAATTGCATTGATATGGAATTGTTGTTGTCAACTAACATCATAGTTGTGTCTTGTGATAGTTAGTTGTTACTCAAATAAACATATACCATACTAAAAAGTAAAGCAAATATTTAGATTTAATATATTTTAAACTCTAGACAACTTTTTGAAACAATCATCAGCTGGGAATGCTAATACAAGCCCACTACAACTAGTATTTCAAAAATTACCTTCCAGTGAAACCGATTTTTTAAACTCATCTTGTCTTTGATTTTTCCAGTTAATTATTCGAGTCATTGGCACCTTCCCAGTCATAGTTAGATGCTTCTTTACTCCCTTCATAAGTCCGAGAGCGTGGGAAATACCGTAATGTACGCTGGAACTCTCTGCTGCTTTCCTGCTGTCTTTGGATTGAGAGAGACTGAAAGCCTTACTAAAGTATTTACTTGCTTCGGAGTAGTCTCCCTACAACAAATGCTGTAAATTCAACAACCATCTGCACAATGATGTTTCTTTCTTCATTCTATACACGCGACAGCTAAATAACGAATTTCTTCCTTTCATATGTTATGTTAATAAAAACTCAGTTAAACGTTTAGTTGATCTAATTTAGTTAGTAGTTTGAGTTGTATTTGATTTGACTTTTCTAAAAAACTTGTTAGCAACAGTGAAAACTGTAGAAATTTCATTTTAAGGGCTAAAAATGATGTAAACTTTGAAGCAAATAATAATGCAAAGTTAATCAAATATGGAAAAATAGTTCAAGTTACACAAATGCACTGCTCTGGGTTTACAAATTTAATCCTTTAGCAAATAACTACTTCATTCCTAATACAAAGTTGCAGCTTGAGCAAATATCTCCACTATGTACCAGAAATAAGACCTTTTCAGTTTCCTGTCACACAAACATAGATGGGAACAGTATAGATGATATTTATAATACAAACAAAAATGATTTCCTGCTCAATAATGCATTAACAAATTGATCAACATAATATCCAACAGTTCTTAGAAAAATGTGAAGGCATTCTTTGCTCTTTGCGGGCCACTAATTGAAGACCTGCCTATAATGGTAGTTACATCTTTCCACTAGTTACTAATTACTTTTACTACATGCTTTGTTTGGAAACAACGAAAATAGGTTTTCTTTTGCCAAAACATGGAATTACTCCTTCAATAACAATAGACAATAATCAAATTTTAGGGCTAAAACATTGAAGCAAGATGTAAAATTAAAAGCAACATTAAAGTTTGAAGTAAAATAAAAATAATTATACTCTGGTCTATAAATGCAATACATAATTATCTAAACTAATAATTATATAAATTCGATTGTCAGTGTAAATGAATGTAAGAAAGTATAATGTAAAATTTAAATAGGTATGCATGTATATAGGTATGCACACTTTTTCTACTTCATTTGCTACAGTTAAATTTGTGATTGGTGACTTTTACTTACCCTTGAATTATAAATGTAGCCCAAGTTTTGGCAAGCTCTGGCTAAAGCCAATTCCTGTCCACTTTTTTCAGCAACTTCTACAAACCTAACTAAACACTTGAGACTCTCTTCTGTTTTACCTTCTCTACAAAATGTATTATCTCATGACAAATAAGTTGGTGAGATAAAATAGCCTGGTTGTTAGTGCTAATCTGACTTGAATCCCAGAGTTTGAATAAAACCTATTTAGTTTGAGTAGTCAATTGAACTCAGCAAAATTATAGCATGGGAGGTTGTTTATCTACTAATTTGAGCAGTTATACTTTAACCAAAACTTTAGACTGATAATAGAAATCTATGCTAATCTGTCACATAGGCAGCTTACTATTAGAAGAAGTTTACTAAAAACTTACAAATCATAGGCTTTAGCCATGGCCTCACAAGCTCTGCCAATCCCGGCATCATCTTTACTCGCCTCGCAAATTTCTAGATATATCTTCAAGTACTATTCAAATAAAAAAATCAAAATGTTTTTCAGCTTTGAAAGTAAAAAAACTGAAAACCAATTATCAGTACTTTAAAGTTATTTACAATATAAATTACAATGTTATGTAAACTCATTAGGTGATGCATAATATATACATTATTATGTTTATATTGTATTGACTTCTGAGTCATAGATGAATTGAATTGATTATGAGATATAATTACCAGGAGAGCAGTTTTAGCATCCTCCATCTTGACATAAGCAAGTGCCAGCTTGTATGTGGCATCTCCTGATTGGCTCTCATCACCACCTGGCAAGAGATTAGATGATTAGACACTCTTTAAGTACATAACTACATGATGTGGAATATGACTCTTTAAATACCGAAACTAACAACTCACACTGAAGCTGATCAACAACTTGAAATTCAATTTACAAGTTCTTATAAATTACAATTTGATGATAAGCATGGCTGAAATTAAGTTTGCAAGGACATAAACATTAATAAAATGAATATAACAAAATGAATATAACAAAATGAATATAACAAAATACTAGTTTATATATAGCGTATAAATTAAGAAGTTATAGTTAAACTAAATAAAATATAGTGAACAGGTGGATAGAGCTTTAACCTTCTTTAGCAGTGTTGTAAGCCTTGAGCAAGTAGTCCACTCTAACCTCCTTTTGATCATCTGCAGTCAATGTAGCAGCAACAGCTGTATATAACCTGGTCAAATGATCGCAAGCATCAGTTTGAAACTCTTTGCCGGACTCAGTGCGCCATCCAGTTTGACCTTGAGATAGCTGGTAGTAGTCTTCAAATCTTTCAATGGCGTCGAAGAGTTCACCTGCATAAGTTAAATCCATGTTGATTAGCTCTGAAATGCTTTTAAAATAAAACTACAGCAAAAAGTTGTAGTTTTAAAAAGGCTTATGCTTACCATTCTCTTCCATGGCGAGACCAACAAAGCACAATGCCTCACACAACCTCTCCTCAGCGTTTTCCTCCTGTGAACTCACATCTAAACATGTCTGGAAGAAGTGGTCTGACAGCCACTTGTCTCCTCGACCTTGGAAGAACTGGGCCAAGGAAAATCTGTTTTTATACACTAGCTTTAAATCGCCTAAAAAAGTCACATCAATAGAATAAAGTTATTAGAAATAAATCAAATTTACTGTATAAATTTCATGTGATTCTTCCATATCTCACTATTAGCTGCGGGTCCCGAAACCTCAATTCATGACATGGTAGAATAACATATTTAACTCACAGTTCTATTAAATTTGGCCATTTTGTCCCTATACACGCATACATAAGCCACAAAACAGGGTCCAAGCCCTTCTCATGACTTATGGGATTTTGTGAGAATAGATCCATGAGATATGAAGGGAGAATTGTATTTTGTTATACATCATTGATAGCAGGTTGAAATATCAGACAACCTTTCACTAATATGTTTCCAATAAAACTCACCATTTCTTAATGCCTCCTCAGCTTCCATCAAGTAGAATTTCATTGATTCGAGTTTTTCTTGCTCATTTTCAAGTAGTGGCTCATTCCAGAGCACAGAATCAGGTCCAGCTGCTTCTCTAGCAGCCCTCTGTTTAGTCATCAGCATGTGTAACTCACTAAAAGCTCTGTGAAAGCCAGCTTGCAACATGTCCAAGCATAGGTTATGCTTAAATGTATTTCGATATCTATAAAACAGCATAATTTATACAATGATCGTTATCAATTTGATACAAGAATTTTTTGCAACTAATTAGAAAAATAAAATGCAGGCAAGTTTTAAAAATGACCATTGAAATAAGTAAAAAAATGAGTAATTACGCAGCAGTCTGAGCTTTGCTCAGAAGAGGCTGTTCTTCTCTCAGTCTCTCTCTTCGTAAAATAATTTCTTGTTCTTTTCTGTTAGCATTCTTAAGTTTTATTGATTTGGCTGAAAGTCCAGTTTCAGGACGACTCTTTGCTGATCCAGTTCGAGGAGGAGTTGGCATAAGTCCTTTCTTGCTAGCTTGTGAACGCCCAGAATTGGGAGTCCTGATTTGTGGTAGCATTGTCGCCATTTTACAATCTGCAACATTACCTAGCACACTGAGCTAAAACAACTATGTTGAATTTAAAAGTAAACTATCACTATGACCTAAAATAATTATTGGTACATCTTCTAAGTATATTGAAATTGCACTTCATCATATTCATTGTGTCAGCCATTTGTAAATATGCAACTATTCAATAAGTAATATATAGTATCTTTTCACAATTTTACAGAATGCAATAAACTTTAAGTATCAATATGAATATCAATATGGATATGACTATGTTGCTGGCTTATTGACTATAGTTAATGTTTCTTGTTGTCTATCATTAAAACAGCTCAGCTACTTTTACGGTGAACAAATTGATAAAAAATGACAAAAAAATAATAATTACCTTTTTAATAGCAGCAGAAACAATAATACACTAGTATATCATGTTTACTTTTTGTTCAAACCCATCTTTATCTCGTTACAAAATCTTGACTTGGACTTACACAGGATGTTGTGATTTGTACATGGCCGATGTTTCTAAGTAACTAACTGAGTATCATTGACCCGTTCATTCCGCATTGACCAATCAACTATCACAGCAAAAGGTACCCTGCAATAGGTAGATTGAAAAGTAGAAAAGCGCGTATTAAATTACGATACGTTAAAGGCTTGCATAAAATTGGTAGCAGTTTTAACTGTTTGTAGTTATCTTCTCAAAACTTCTTCTTGACAGACTTACTTTTCAAACTTGGATGAAGAAGATAACTCTAAGTCATAGGACATTATAAATCTAAGTTTTCGCCACACCGCATACTAAATTTCTTTCAACACCAAAACATAGTTGTAAGCCACTACGTCTACGACTACTGGTCACATTTGCTTAGTGTTCATTTAGTTTAACTTTGTGTGCCTGTGGCTTCAACAAAATTTAATTTCACAATATTGAATGAATTACAGTAGTAATTCTATTAAACTGTATTTAAAATTAAAGCGGAATGATTACAATTACGCCTCATGAATCACTAGTATGAGTATCAGTATGAGTATGAGTATGCCGCTATCACTCTAAGTCTAAGTCTTAGTCTATGGCACTATGCCCTATCACTATGGTATTCAATTTCTTTAAAGTTTATCTTACAGTTAATGTTATTGAATTTAATATTCATTGTGATTGTCATTATAATTATCATTATCAGTATAAATATCAATATAAATATGAATATAATAATTATTATTAATAATCATAATGATAATAATATTATAATTATTTAATCATAATCATAAATATAACCATTGTCTTTAAGTTTAAGTAATCATTATTGTGATTGTGACATTCAGTTTCACTCGATATTGAATAACTAAAAGAATTTGATTATCAATAAATTATATGATTTATTAATATCATTTTGACTGGTGAGTTCTGACAGTTAATGTTGTTAATATTTGTTTACTTAACACTCAAATTCATGACTAAAATTTAAATCACTAGTTATGACTTAGAGTTTAGCTTAGTTTTAACTCTTATAAAGTTTATAGTCTAGGTCACCATCCCTGTGAGAAAACCCCAGGTGGAAGGTGTTTTTATTAGATTGGGCTAAGGACTTATTGAGATGGGGTACAGGAGCAGTTTTGACTCTTATAAGTTGTAAGTTAAAATAAATGTTTATAACTATCAGGTAAAGTAAATAAACTATAATTGAACTATAAGTAAATTCAATATAATACTAATAGACAATAGATATAGTAGTATTAATAGTAATAGTAATACTTTATTACTTTATACCTCATTATCATATTTGTAAATCATTATACATAAAAATGAAATATGATGATAGTCATGATAAGATTATTATTATGATAGTGGTTAATATTAATTATCATTGTAATTGCTACTATCAAATTCAGTAGTGGCACTATTAATAAACTCAGGATTATGAGAAATTAATGATATTCATAATGACAATAGTTATTGTTAGAACATCACAAAACTAGCTAAAGTGTGCTCCTAATATAGAATTTTTTTTCCTAGCGATTTTGCAATTGTTGACATATCTATAATTATAATCTGAAAAATATACTATGTACAATTATAAATATACAACTATAACCATAAGCAAGGCAGTTTTTGATGGTGTCATCCCAGATAGACGCTTCCCAGTTAGATGCTAGGCTAAGTTTCCCACTTTGATGCTTCCCACATGAATGCTTCCCAGTCAGACGCTGTTTATTTATTTTAGTACAATATAATTATATGTATTTTATGTGTAATTTATTTGAATATTATTGAAATGTATGTATTGTATATTTAAATAAATTTAGATCAATTGTTTGCTATTTAGCACATAAATAAATTCCTTTGATTTGCATCAAATTATTAATTTTGCATTTTCTATACTTCTTATTGTTTAAAAAAATAATATTTCTATAAGAAGTATTTATTAAACACAATGTCTATTATTAATGTATTCCTGTTTTTTGTCTCACAAAAACTTTTAAAATTTAGAATACTTTCCAGATAATTCATATTAACAATTATTTCATGTTTAGCAATCAATGCAACAGCTATAAACGTATATATAGGTATATTACTATAAGTTACATATCGCACCAAACTAAAAAATAGTGTCTAACTGGGAAGCGTCTAAGTGGGATGAAACCTTTTTGATTTACTTTTAGTTCTGTTCTTTCATCTTGGAGTAAAATTGCTAGAACACAACAGTAATAATATTTTAAGTTAATTGTAGTATTTATTCTGGTAACCATACCTACTGTAATTATTATGCTAATGGCTAGGATTCAATTTACAAGTAATTCTGGTCTATCAATATAAATTAACCCATTCTAATAACATATAATCAGTAACTTTTGGCAACAAATAGCTTTATACATAAATGGTTGTTTACTTCACTAGTGAACATGGTTAGTTCATGCTGTGTCAGAGGGTGTACAGAAAAGTTTGTGAAAGGGGGAGGAGTTAGCTATTTCAGAATTTCAAGTAAACCGGAAGTGCAGAGAAATGCCTGGATATTAGCATTAAAGCGCCAGGGATGGATTCCTAAGCCTCATCATAGAATATGTAGCCGCCATTTTGTCACAGGTACCTCAAGAGTTAACTATAAGATAGGATGGTGAAATTATGCTTAGCAGTTGGTATTTTGAATTTTATTGGTGCAAACTAGTATTAAGTGTAAAGCAACCATTCTGCAAGCACATAATGTACAAATGTAGTAGTTCTGTAGAAGACAACTCTTTGGCTTGTAGGGAATGTTTAGGGTTGCTGCCCCATGCGTTGGTCACATAAAACATTTTATATTAATACAAGGTCAGAATAATCAATAAACTTGCATTTATCTTCATAATTACCACTGAAAATTTCAAAGCTGGAAAAGGTTGTGTCTCATTAAAAGTTTTTTTTTCACGAACTTAGTAACTTCGTGAAGTTACTAACATATTCTATCTGTCTAAGATAACACAGCTTCTTGTTAATGCTATACCTTTTCACTGGTTAATGATCAACATCCTAAACATTTTCTAGTGCAAATTTGAGTTTAGCAATTTCTTAGCAACTAATATGGCAAAAGTGAAAATGATTTTTACTGTATGTGTTAAAGGGACATGGAACTCTGACCCTAACCACATAGACTATATTCCAACTCGAGGTATGAACCAAGAGGACGAGATGTCGGACGCTGCTTTAAATGACGACAGTTTAGATATGTCGCTGATGGACTCTGAGTCTACAATGAATCACACTGCTGCCTCACCTGTAACTGCCACTAGCATAGAGACTAACACTCCTAGTCCAGTCACCGCCCACTCCCGATTACCCAACTTGAACTCCAATCTACCATCTCAGCTGCCTTACAGTCATAAACCAAGAAAAGCTCCCCGGAAAAGAGCTTTTCCTCATAAATGGTCGAGCTCTCCTAAGCTAACCTCCAGCAGATTCTGTGAACATCGAGGTATGACATTTAAAGATTATCCTACATGGTGTGTTGGTAATAGTTTTGGTACGATATTAGCTACACCCTTAAGTTGCCATATATGGTATATTTTAGAATAAGATAATTTTGATTAATTTCACTGCGTTTTCATTGCTTTGAGTGGATATGGATGCTTGTAGGATGGATTTGTGGTTGCGGTTTGCATTAACTTATGGTTGTGGTTTCATTCGATGTCACTGTTCCCAAACATCGAATGAAAACTTCATTTGCATAATTCGAAGTAGTGGAAACGCAGTGATCAAATTTCTAGTGATAAAAGTCATTTTAAATTTTCTTCTGCTTTTAGTTGTTATTGAAGAGTTTTAAACAAACTTCCAACATTAGAATGGTGATAATATTTTTGGTTGTTTTAGATGCTCACAGAGTGTGCTGTAGAGTCATACGAGAACTGGCCGAAGAAAATCAAATACTTAAAACACAGGTTACTTGTATTCTCTTAGAAGTGGAGAAATTGAAATCTCAAACATTAGATTCACAAATTACCAATTCATTTAACACAGTCTCTCAGGTAATTATGTAACACAAGATATAAGCAATTAGAACATCTTGTTGGTGTATTGCTACAACTTTTTGTCATCATGTTGGTTATTTTATCATGAAAGAGCAGTATGGCCGTCTCAAGTACGATTACACACTTTTCATCATAGAGAGATTATTGATTATCACGTCTCATGTTTTAGAGTAATGGCGGCCATGACAGTCTAGCGGATATAGAGATAGTCTCAGGTGACAGTGCTGCCTCCCAGGGTTCTAACAATGACAGTGCATTAGTGATAGATGACTTAGCTCAAGGTATCTTTTCCCTTTTCCTTATTACTTTTAGTACAGCGTTGCATGAATGCAACCAATACAAAATGTACTGTAAATTAAGAGATTCCTTACTATTGTTGCAAGTTTTATGTTGGGTAGATTTTTGATAGAAATTATCTAAGGATGTTGCATCATTAATAAGTTTATAATGCATTATCAGACTTCTCAACGTTATGTTCTCTTGAAATCCTTTGCAGACACATCTACCATTTTGACAGAAGAATCGAAAGACTGTGATGATTAATTATTACTGCTTGACTACAGCTGGTTATATTTTTATGAAGCTTAGTGCAGCTGTTGGGGACAGCCTAAAAACTAGTATAACCAATGTTTTGTTAAATAACCCCTATTTCTTCATCTTGAGAGAATTTTATCCTCTATTTCATTTCTCCGTATATTGCTAGTTGGAGAACATCTTTGGCATTAAATTTCATGATGTGTCAACTTCACAGCTGGTTTTCAATGTGTCAACTTGTTATCTCTATAATTGTTGAATATTTCTTTTTGTTGTTATTTATTTTCTTTTATTATTTAATGTTGGTATTTTTGTTGTCATGTATGAAAATTCAATAAAAATTATATAATGATATATAACTAAATGTAAACATGTATTTTTGTGAATGTGCATCTAAACTCTGAGCATTGTTTCTGTTTGGAACTGTTTACTGGACATGAATCACATCAGTTTTGTTGTTGCTTCCAATCTAAAATAAAATTCTTATTTGTTATATTTATATATAATTAATCATATTTCTTATAATTATATATATAGTTTATTTTACATCTGTGAGATTAGTTGAACTGTTTTATGGGCAAATGCCGAAGTAGAAGCTAATGTGAGTTTCTGAATTTTGTACTCCATATAATATTTTAAATATTCGACTGCTAATTATCATAAACTGATAGGATATCTACTGACATAAAAAACCATTTGTACAAACACTTGTTTACAACCATATGATTTTGCACACCATAAATAGTTCACTTGATAATGGTGCAAACTTGGGGAAACCCAATGCTAGATGTACTAGTTGAAGTGGTAGCAAGTTTTTCATGTTTGCATATGGTCAAATTATTATTTCTGCAAAAGTGTAAGAAAGTTTTGATATGGAAATATAACAAATTAGTAGTGTAGGAGCTGTCATTTTATTTCCTGTTTGTGCAAGAATCAAGCTACTACGGGTCAAGATATTATTGGTACACACCAATACATAGGATATGCTCATTGTATAGAGTAGTTTAGCATAAACGGATTGTGTTCTTTTGCAGTATTTCTGTTGGAGTTTTCTTATCTTAATTCAAGGAAACGCAATTCAGCAGAACCAATGAAACTATTGCACAGTGAGCACTCCACACTTGCAGGTAGTGATGAGCGCTTTTGCATCATCACTACACGTTTATATAACTACACTTTGTACACTTTTATCAAACACTGGCACATTTGGTGAAATAGCGACTTGTTTTATTTAGTAGCAATGGTATCTCACAATGTCTGATTTTGGTACTACTTTCATGCATTTCTTACACAACACATCTGGAATTAATACACACTTTCTGCATATCACGTTCTTACAGCACAACAGCTGATAAAACTGTTGGCTATCTTCACGGTTGGTTGAGAAGCAATGCATGCAGTGCCTTCGCTTGGGGATTGAGAGTTCAACAGTACGAAATGATGATGATTTTGCCAGAAGTTTAGTCAGATGACTACAAATATTATCGCTTTTGTCAGCAGCAGTAGGAGCAGTGTTAGCAGAAGTGGTTAAATTACCAGTAATAGTTGCATTAGTAGTAGTAGTTGTATTAGTAGTAGTAGTTGTGTTAATAGTAGTTGTTGTATTTATAGCAGTGATTGTCTTAGTAGTAGGGGTAGTATTAGAAGTTGTGGTTGAATTAGTAGTAGTGGTGATAGTAGTAGTAGTGGTAGTGTTGGTAGTTACATTAGCACCAATTTCAACTTCTGAATTATGTTTGAAGACTTTATAAAGATTCACTGATGTAAGCCGAGAGGTTGAATTATAAGACTCTTCATTCTTACGTTTTAATGTTCCAGTAGTTTTACCAATAGAAATATCCTTCATCAGTACATATTTATCAATTCGTTCTTTCAGTAGAGTGTTTGTCAAAGGATAACTAGATTCTGTGAAAGGTATTCCAGTAAACGGGTCGGATGGGTTACGGCCCCAACCTTTCTCAACAGCTACATGCCGGTCTAGCGTACTCTGGTCTATGGTATACCCAGAAGGTAGAGTTACAGGAAGAGACATGATCTCACAAGTTATGGGGTCTATGAAATCTGCTGGAGTTACCTTCTCCTCCTCGTTGGTATGGTTCACACGTGGTGCACTGACAACAGGTGGTGACTTTGAAGTATTTACAGTCTCACTCTTATTTGGCAACGGAGTGAGAGATTTGAAAAACTCTTTGGAGTGAAGAGAACCAATTATTTGAAGACAGCTGATAACAGGAAGTCCGCCATTAAGAGTGTGAGTAATGCGAATCATTACGTGCCTAGCGTTGTTGAGAAGAGTTCGGTCATGTGATACGAGTGGAAAAGACTGACCCTCTGCGCTGCATACCTCACCTACTGTTCTGTATCTGTGGTTGATGAAAATAACTTCACCTGGTTTGACATTGTAGCATCTGCCAATTCGCTTGTAGACTGGGTGCTTACTTGGCTCCATATTATTAGACAGACTGTAAGATAGGATCTGAAATGTAATAAATTACCTAAATAATATTAATGGTAATAATAATTGGTATTAACAACAAAATTTGATTAAATAATGGAATAATTAAAATATTGGTCTATCATGTATATATTCAATGTGTGTTACAGACATACAAACCTCAAAACTGTCAGATGTGAAGCTTCCGGAAGTATTATTAATAATAATAGCTTTTACTCTAATCGAACATGGAAACTTTACTACTAGATTAACTGGTGGTTTAACAAATCTCTCAGCCATAAATCCTACAAAATAGGTATTGATTTTTAAAGAAAATAATCTACATAAGTAAACATAGAAAAAGAATAGATGTAGAATCTATAACTGGTCAGAATTTTTTAATTCGTGTGCGATTTGTGACTTTCAACTATAAACTAAGACGCATAACCGACAATTTTCAACAAATGACGTTTTTTCAAATAATAGGAGTTATCTTCTTTCCAAAGGATGAGGCAAAATGCTACAAAAATATGGTTTAACATGATAAATGCGCCACATCTAAGGCTGCTGTAATGCTATTTGTGCACCATATGACATAATAAATCATATTTAACTTGTAAAACTATAACTGAGTTTTAAAAAATTCAACTTTGCAAGTTTTGCAAATATCCTTAACAATATTTCTATTACTTGTTTATGCAATCTAGCTAAATGCAAACGGCATGTTTAGGTCAACATTAGTTGTTCCTCAGATAGACTTCCATAAATAAAAAATAATTATTCATCAGGTTTCTTAGCTTGGAATTAAACTCAATTCAACTATCAGGTGCAACAAATCATTATATAATGTTTAAAAACAATTACAGCTGATAAGTTTTAACAAAACCAACTTTGACGAAAAGTCATTATGCCAAAATTGGTACCGCAAGTTTATATAAGTTATGAAGGAAAAAATTTGCCGTTTTTGTTATTTTTTGGTATTTTATGTGTACACTTTTTTAGTTTTGTTTATTGGTAAAGTTTTTAAACACATTTTTTATGCATATAACATTGAAAAAAATTTGAAATGAAATGAAATAGAAATGAAATAATCAATGTTGCTAAAAATCTATTGACCAATCAAATGGTACTTATCTTCGATTGTGATTTTTCGTCCATCGTCATCGCTGGGTGTACACAACGATGACGATTTCGTTTGAATTCCCTCAAATTTTCTCGCACGAATGTTTTTTTCGTGTCAAATAGACGATTTCGTGTGATTCTCACGATCGTGTGGCCAGGCCTTTAAACCTATTTAGCCAAAACCACATGCACACCAACAATTATATATAAGTTTATTAGACTAAAATAAATAAAATCCAACATTTACCTGGTGATGAATTTAGACTACATGGATAGTTTAGCAAATTTTTAGCCATTCTACCATCATAGCAGGGTTTATCACAAGTAATGTCAACATCCCTCATCAGTGGTAACAAATTCATTGGAGTCAAATTGCTACACGCATTGGCCATTTTAAAGGGTGTCAGAGAACATTTCTAAAACAGATTGAACTTGTCTTTTAAAAAAGGGTCATCTGATAACAACTACCAAGTCTAACTCAAATTTAGTTAAGTAGTAGAAAGATCAAATAAAAAATATTATGATGTTCAAGATTTAATTTGATTTACTATAGTAAAAATAGTTGAAATGAATAAAGAAAGGGTACTTACATATTATCTGTCAAATTCATCTAACAAAATAAAACTAGCTACCAAGGGCTGTATGTTTGTCAAATTCTGCCCAATGTTGATTTAGTACAATTTAGTGTATGCTTCAACTATTTTTAAAACTCTGCTAGAGAAACTCATAAATTACTTCATAGTTATGCACCAAATTCTGCAAAAACACTTCCATAAGAATGTACTATGCATGTTGACAGAAAAATAAAACCAAATATACCTCAATTACCTAGCCTGTTCCTTGAGGAAAATCTCTAAAATATAAACCAGTAAAAATATATTTATTGACATCAACATGTATGGGACTAAAACTACTCTATTATTTATAAGCAAAAATTCATTTGTAACTCATTTATATCACATAAATATAAATATAATCAACCAATGAAACTTATGCTTACAATAATTATTATTATTATAATAACCATAATGATACATACTGAGTTAGCAAATAGTAGGTAAATAAAAACTACCATTACCATGAACTCAAATCAAAATTCAAATTTAAACATAATATTGATAACGACATCTACAATTATGATATAGATGTCATTATATAAAACTAATATCATTAATTTTATTTAGCTTTTATCTATTACTATAATATTAACTGTCGTAGTCTAGGGGTTAGAGCATTTTCTTAGTAAACACAAAGTCATGGGTTTGAACTCCAACAAAGGCCATTGGTGCTGTTAGGAAGAGCATTCATTCATAAATGCTCCTGTGCCACATATGAATAAGGCCTGAGCCTGATTTAAAAGACCCTTTCCACCAGGGGTTCTCACAGGGATAGTGACTATAAACTTGCCGGATTTTACTCAATGGCTGAATATTTTATATTTATTTGACTCTCACCAACAGCTGCTTACGTGGTGTCTTGTATATAATCAGTAATGATTATGGAATAAATAATGGCATTGGATGTTCTTATTTAGTCAGCAAATGGTGATAATTCTGACAGTGCATGTTCAACTCTTCATGTAAGCTATTTTATACTTATATTATTATTTATACTCATATTGATTTAGCCTAGTTATAGTAAAACTGAACCAAATGCAATAAGTTTTACACTTTCATTTTAATTTTTAGTTAAACTAACTACTATTACCTAAAGTTAGTATTTTTATTTTACTACTTATACTTATAGTCATACTTATACTAATAGTAATACTGATACTAATAGTAATAGGCTAATAGTAATACTAATAGTAATACTAATACTAATAGTAATAGTAATAGCAATACTTATACTAATACTTGGTCTTATAGTTAAACTATAAATATAATTATTACTTGTACTTATACTTATACTTATAGTTATACAAATACTAATAGTCTAATTATAATAGTAATACTAGCTATCATTAATATGTCTCTTAGTTTTGCTAGTAAAACACAATACTTTAATGTAATAACAATTATTGTAATAACATGAATTATGGATATTTCGAGTTCGTTAACATTTTAATTCATATTATTCATTTAGGAAAGCGGAATTCGGTTACAAATATTTTAACTTGACTCTTCTTGGTAACGCCCTATATATAGGTCATTGAAAGCAGCCGACAAAGAATCTACTACTAAGTCAATGGCAGTGATAATATCATTTTGCTAGAAAAAGATACACCCACTGGTGGTACTACTAACCAATATTCACTGCGTTTTATCTCTTATTTAGTCTTTACATTTATTGCTACTATAGTGCAGTTACTTAGTATAATTTACTTTCTTACCTATGTTTAATTTGCAATCAAAAGTTGCTCGACAGGCTGTAGAACTAGAAGTAGAAGTAATTTAACTGATTTGGCTGCAAGTAAAAATAAAAGTAAAAGTAAATCACTAAATGTTCCTGAAGCCAATCTTGACCTTAAGTTTTGGGATTAATGGTTTTTACGTAGTTGTCATGTACATGCTATCACAAAATAGCCATTGACTTTAGGTGTGTAAATTCTGCATCTCTCTAGACCTAGTTATCAAACAATATAATTTGAATTATATCAATATGAATATGGCTTTAAAACAAAGTCACCAAATCGGTTCATTGATTTTATCAAATTGAAATTGATGACTAACTTTAAGCTTTGCAGTTTAAGCAGCACTAACTATGCTTGAAGTTGACACTATAGAAATACCTATACTGTTTAAATTTATATTATAATAATTCATCATTATGAATATTATTTAAATAAGTTTAATAAAATAATGTAATTATAAATTGATAATATTAATATTTTGTTGGTTCTGGTGGTACCATAAATCTGAAGCACAATCAGGTTTTTAATTTTTCAAAAGTGGGTATCATGCTTATTATTATCTTTAAAGCAAAGGTATGGTCATGTGCACATTTACTAAAGATTATCTTCAAAAAATATGTTTATTTGGTTGTGCTGGTAAAACTTTATACTTTATTGCCACTATGACTATGGTTTTGTCTATCAGTATTATCGTAATACTAATACTTATCATTTATTCTAATAGTAATACTAACACAAATAGCAAAATATTACTATTAGTTTAGAAACTATGGTTTAAGTTTCAGCTATCATGCTCATAACTATTGATTGATTTTCAGTTTCAATTTAACATCATTATGGAATTTATATTGTTTTTGTAGACCTATACCTAGGACTGGTGTCAGTGGTCCTGTGTTCTTCCTGATAATTATCGTTATACTGCTGCTGTTATTCATTCAATTATCTTCATTGTGATTGTGTAAGCTACTGAATAGTATGTCTGCTACTGCTCAATGTATGAAGCCCAGCAAATCTGAAGTGGTAAGTTAGGTTTTCTGGGTAATATAAGATAAAATATATTTGTTTTAATTTATGTTGATTTTTTATATATTTGTATTTGTTGTAAGCCAGGTTTTAGTTCTTATTCAAATTATATTACCATAAGGATCCAGGTCACAAAAATACACACACACACACACACACACACACACACACACACACACACACACACACACACGCTCACATGAAAACACACACACACACACACACGCTCACATGAAAACACACACACACACACACACACACACACATGCTCACATGAACACACACACACACACACACATGCTCACATGAACACACCCAGTCATTTAAAAGGTGTGGTGATTTGAGCCATTGAGCTGTAAAATAGCTTGATTATCAACATAGTATGCAGTTTAATATAAGAAAAATGTCTACGTGGTGTATAAAATTGACTTTTTTCAAAACCACTTAACTCGCTCCTCTGATGAGGATTTATGCAATAGCATTTATTTGAATTTATCAGGCGACATGGACTACCTTGTTTGAAGATGTTGACACTTCTACAACAAAGTCTGTGCTGTTTATGAAAAAGTTGCTAGCTCTTGGCGTTTCTAATATTTTGTTTTGGCGTGGGCTTTTACCAGAAGCAGCTTTTGGGGAGCGCATGATTGGAGGTACGCTGATTGGTTACAAATGATAACCTTTTGTGAACTTTGAACTTCTATACAAGAGCCACTTAAATAAGTTAAGAGTATATTCAGCATTTACTGTAAATATCTCATTTAATTTATTAAGCTTATGTATGTCTAAATATAAGTATAGTCTCAGAATTTCAAAACCTTATAGGGGAATGGACTATAGTATGCTGTACATTACTATTTTGTTGTGAAGGAGCAGGTAATGTATGTAGTTATAACTTTTATTATGAATTATGCTAGAGAATGCTTTAAAAATTCTGCGAAGTGAGAAGGATTGCCCAGCAGCTCTCAAGATTATCAGCTGGATAAAAGCCAGTTTTGAATTTATTGCCAAGCGTTGGTTGAGAAATTTCTATTTGGTGATTCGGGATGAGCAGAACGAAAACACCATAGAAACTTACACTTTCAAGTTTCAATACACTGACAAGGAGGTGGAGACTGAAGTCTACAGGTAGTTTTTATGATTTTACAGTACTCTAGTACTATTTATTTACTAACTGTTACTCGTCTATACTCTTCACTATAATATATTACGAAATGTAGAAAAGTATTAGGGCTCCCTCCATATCTCACTAAGCTGTGGGTCCTGGAACTTCAATTCATGACAAAGTAGAATACCAGATTTAACTCACGGATCTGTTAAATTCAGCTATTTTGTCCCTATACACACATATTTAACACAAAACAGGAGTCCAGGCCCTTCTGGTGACCTATGGAATTTTGTGATAAATGGATCCGTGAGATATGGAGTGAAAACATACATAATCACTTATAATTCCTTATAATGTTCTTTTCTAACATCACCAATGACTCTCGTTAGAAACTCTGTAGTTCAATGCTTACAGTACGTTGTAATAAAAGTTTCAGTTGAGCTGCTAAATCCAAATTTTTACTTCTATTTCAATCTAAAGAAATAACAAGAAGATCTTGGGGGTAGAAGGAAAGACAATGGCCATGTTATCAAATATATCAGCTGTGGTGAAACCCCTGGGTGCCGCACCCCTGCCTTGCATGATATCCGTGGACATGGACTTCAACCGTTCAACACCAGAACGTAAGTGAATTAGCGTTTCATGATGTACCCTTATACCATATTACAATTTTATAATATACTCTCATATCATGTATATATTACAATATTGTAAACATATACACTTGTGTTTATATAATATTATAATAATATACATTTATATCTCTATTACGGCATTATAATATTAGTATATACTTAGAACATGCCTATATTGCAGTAGTATAATAATATACACCGCCATATTATACCAATATATACCAGCATGTCTATATTACCATGATGCGAACTCTATTGCGTGTACATGCAAGTGTATAGTAGAATAAAGGTAATATACTGATTGTTTAGTGAAAGCATCAGGTGCAACTATCGCTTAAGTTTAATTTAGTGAGCTCATAGCTAGGAAAGTATTCATGATGTATATACGCAGCCAAGCTGATCTAGCACAGAGTGTATACATAACAATTATACTCTGTGAATATGTATTGTAGTCGACATCCCCCTAGATGTCACTGTTCCAGGGTTCATACCTATACCAGAACTTTCTCACAAGTTTGATGGTAAAAGACTTGCTGTAAACCTTGGAGACATCAATACGGCATATCATGAGTGTGTAATATATCATGTAGTATATGTGTGTACAGTAATATATTAGTAATATATCATGTCATATATGTGTACAGTAATATATTAGTAATATATCATGTCATATGTGTACAGTAATATATTAGTAATATATCATGTCATATGTGTACAGTAATATATTAGTAATAAATCATGTAGTATATATGTGTACAGTAATATATTAGTAATATGTCATGTCATATATGTGTTGAGTAATATATTAGTAATATGTTATGTCATATATGTGTTGAGTAACATATTAGTAATATGTCATGTGATATGTGTACAGTAATATATTAGTAATATGTCATGTGATATGTGTACAGTAATATATTAGTAATAAATCATGTAGTATATATGTGTACAGTAATATATTAGTAATATGTCATGTCATATATGTGTTGAGTAATATATTAGTAATATGTTATGTCATATATGTGTACAGTAATATATTAGTAATATGTCATGTGATATGTGTACAGTAATATATTAGTAATATGTCATGTGATATGTGTACAGTAATATATTAGTAATATGTCATGTGATATGTGTGCAGTAATATATTAGTAATATGTCATGTGATATGTGTGCAGTAATATATCAGTAATCTAACCAGCAGCTTATATATAGCAACCACATGGATTAATTATAGTATGTAGCATGTGTTTACAGTGCAAGTCAGTATGTAATACTACTAGGTGAATACAAGCGTTCTTATGAATATATAGAACTATTTTGTTTTCATTTTGCTTATAGATTACTAGTTTGAAATATGCATAAACCTAGATGCACATTCTTATATTCAAGTATTTGAGCATTTCCCTTTCGGTTGTTAGTATTTCTGTTGCTGCAGGTGTAAACTGCAGGTTAGAACTCTGTCATCTAGAATGAACATAGATAGAGAGAGTCAGAGTCAGCAGGCTACTAATTTCAGCTCTCAAGATGGTCAGCTGGCTGTCAAAGGTCAGGATGAGGTCACAGACCCTCTGACCAGCACAGCTAATCAGAGACGGCCAATCAGTTCAGAACCGGACGGTGACGCAATTGTAAGTGTCATCTAGTAACTCCTCCTGCATATTTACTCTTGAGTAAATATAACTAGTCATGTGCTAGTGCTAATGTGCTTTTGTCTGGTATTTTATTTACTTTGCTTTTGTGGTTTTGTAAATTTTGTTTTTCTGAAAAGATAGCTTTCAGCAACTTGAAAAAATTGTAACTATAATTTGTCATCAAAGTTGCATATTTTTTCTTAACAGCCTAATTTATTTCAAGTTCAAATTAACTTGTCTGTAGATTTTGTGATGTCTTAACCAATTGCACATTTATTCAACTATCATGTTTCGGTTAATTGCTACTTTTCTCATGTCAAATGCAATGCTAACTGTTTGGAAGATAGCATGAGTAATAGAAAGAGTTGTGAAAAACCTAATTTTTTCTCATCCAATGGCTAGTTACACTTTTTACCTTGGATATTGCAACCTCCCATTCAAGTAATAAAAGCACCAAATTAAGTTCAGCTATACCATGCAATGTCTAGTCGAAATGGCTCCGGTAATAATAAATGCCACAAATGGAAAGGTAGGTAAAAATGGCACATTTTCAATATTGGGGTGTGAGGGGTTTGGGCTTGGGCAAATCTAACATCAGTGTGCCATTTTTACCTACTTTTCCATTTGTGCCATTATTATTTAAAATTGTGCCACGCTCCGGCACTGGTAAAGGGACAGCAACTCCGACATCTCATTACTATAGGAGGAGGGTAATGTGACAAGGAAAAGATTGAGAGCAGAGCCTGAGGGCTGCGTGTCACAGAATGAAGAAGGGGAAGAAATTGAATCTATGTGTATATGTGAAGTGGCTAATCCAGTAAGTCAAGTTTTTCTATATTATACAGTATCAGTATACTATTAGACTATATTCTATAATCTATAGTATCAGTACACTATTAGACTATATTCTATAATCTATAGTATCAGTATACTATTAGACTATATTCTATAGTATCAGTATACTATTAGACTATATTCTATAGTATCAGTATACTATTATAGACTATATTCTACAGTATCAGTACACTATCAGACTATAATATTATATACAGTATATATGGTGTCACTGTCCACAGGATTTGGAGTGTGTCACATGCATAAAGTGTCGGGAAGCTCACCATCTCATCTGCTATGGATTCCCTCATTATATGAATACAAGTTTAGATCTCAAATCCATCCTGAAGTATTTCTGCTGCTTTGCTTGTTCTCCAGTAAGTGCTTCACAGAGGACTGCTTCTTACTCCTTCCTTACTCTGTACTTGCTCTTCATGCATAATACTTACTCCTTACAATTAATACTTACTTTACACTTATTACTTACTTTTTACTGTGTGCTTACTCTTCACTCAATACTTACCTCTAACTCTACACTTATTACTTACTCCTCAGTCCTTACACTTACTCCTTGCACCAAATACTTACTCCTTACACTGAATACTTACTTCTTACACCAAATACTCACTCTTTACACTGAATACTTCTTACACCAAATACTTACTCTTTACACTGAATACTCCTTACACCAAATAGTCACTCTTTGCACCAAATACCTACTTCTTACACCAAATACTTACTCCTTACACTAAATACTTCTTACACCAAATACTTACTCCTTACACTAAATACTTCTTACACCAAATACTTACTCCTTACACCGACTACTTCTTTCACTACACTTATAATACTCTTACATATTGTTCTCCCTGGTCTATAGTATCTCCAAGAGCTTCATAACTTCAGTCACGCCAGCTTCAAGGAGGTGTGTCTCGTGAGACAGGTGCTTGTGTCTCTGGTTGACACTGACTTGGAGCAGTCTCACTCACAAAATATCATTTTGAAACAAAATATTTCTATTAAAAAGCGCCTGTTGACAGAGAAAATTCTTGTTCAAAAGTAAGTCTAATCCAAATAGTTACATAAGTGTGTTTATAGCAGGGTGACTACTGTCACCGTAATATTTTCTACAGATATACTGGATTACCTGGGTTACTTTTCAGTGGCTAACAAATTGTTGTTTCTTGAGATGCAATTGGTTGATGGAATAAGTAAAATATTGTGTATTTATTTTAAATTTAGACTATGAATAAATTTTATAGCATTTAATGGGGCTTTTTCATATTATGACATGTGATGTTTGCTATTTTAACTGTATAGTTTGTGTTGAGAAGTTCTGAAGACTAAGGGATAGCTCAGTGTATTGGTTTTTACTTCTTCACTTACCCTGTGAAGATTGTTAAATATACCAAACTTTAGTTTCCTGCTCTACAGACTATAATCTTGTCATTGTGGAGATTGCAGTTTCCCCCACAAATTTTCTATATATTTACTATTAGTTCTGTATATACTGTATTTACTGTATATACTATATGCTATATATATATATATGCTATATATATATATATATAATGCTGCTGTCTACCAGCCACTGCTTATGCTGTTGCAACTTGCAATGCATATTCACGTAGTGATCACAACTGCTGGTAACAGAACTAGGTTTCACCAGTTGTTATGAAACCCCCTGTAGGAAAGGTAAGGGGTTACTGCTGAATCCTCAGGGCTATGATAAAGCCGATGAGAAGTATTTCAACTCCATGGAGACTGTGACTAGCTGGGCTAGCACTGCTGCCAGCTCATTGTCCAACACTCCAGCTTCTGCTGACAGAAAGGTCAGTAACCGTATCTGCTTACAAGTGGGCTTCACTAAATAGCCTATCCAAATCCAGCAATGTATTTAGTATCTAATGCTAGAACTGACTCCTACTACTAGTCACATAGCCAAGTCTACTATAATATTTGATGTAGCCATTGCTATGAAGGGACTGTGGAGAATCGCTCAACTTGTGGGGTCTCAAACATGTGCAAATTGACTAGTTTACTGAACAAGCAGTATATCTGTATATAGTTAGGTCATCCTTGATAGATTATACTGCAGACCAGGGGTGTCCAATCTTTTCAGAGTGAGAGCCACTGAAAAGGAATATTCCAGTGGTGAGGGCCACAGGATCAACACTTTTCAAATTACTTTATTCCAAATTCTTTCGAATCATTATAAAATAAGTCCCAATAGTTACTGCAGGCTAGATATTTTATAGCATGTATGTAAAAAAGACGTTTAAAAGGTTGTCTTTCATTCTAATTTATTTATGTGTAAAACATAATTTTGCTCTTATGCCTTTGAGGGCCACGTAAATGTAGCCCTGGGGCCGCCTGTTGGACAGCCCTACTTTAGACATATCAATTATTAGTTGGTCAAGTTATTTTGCAGAGAGATCGAAGGTTGAAGAGGAAGTACCCCAAAAGATCTGTGTAAAGAAGCTTGAGGTAAGCAGCATAATAAACATGCAATCATTAATTTTTTACCTCCAAGTATCTGATTGAACAAACGATCACTTTATTCAGCTTATAGTCTGAATATTAGAGACAACTCTGACTAGGCTAATGTCTCTTGTAACTAAAATAGTGTGTGATACATCATTTTAGTTGCTAGTGTGTAATAGTTATTAGATGGTAAGATTTTGCTCAAGAAATAAACTGAACTGTTGCTTCCATCATTTGTACTCGTCAACCAGTATTGGAGTTGTGTATCTTTCAGGTGCTCAAGTGTCCATAACTCCTGCCCAGACTACAGAAAACTGACTTATTCAACTTGAATTTAATTTGTCTTTTGTTTTTGTTACTTGTTATTTTGTTGGTTGTTAATGTTTGTTTACTAAACATTTGTAAAGTTTATGTTGTGGTTATCTAACTATGAATAAAACTATCTATTTCTTGAGAGGTACTTTTCCAGCTGTTCTCCTGGAATTGTTGAAGAGTCTGATAGCAAAAGCTGGGTTATAAATGTTTTACTTCAGAATATCCACATAGCTGATTTAATAACTCTGGGTACAAAGATGAACAATTGTGCAGTGAAGCTTACCAATCGGCAATCATAATTCTGACAGTAGTATCAAAAATAATTTTACAATTTTATGAAATTCTATAATTTGTATTTACAATAATATTTTAGTTCATTTTAGTTTTGATGAGATGCTAGCAAAAGCTATCCCAAGTGGCCTTTTAAATATAAACAGAATAACTTTCTGCCAGAAGGCTATAATGTAAAGGCTCAATAATGATTGAAGTTGTAAAGCTCAACAATAAGCTATCTTTCACCTCATTGAAATTAATTACTTGTAAATTTATGTTTTTCAATTTAAGATGTATTTGAAGAGAGGAAGAATTATACTTCCTGTGGAGCACGAAAATGTAGGTCATCAATTAGCTATAACATATAATATTGTTCCGGTTTGGCATTTGGAGAGTAAATATTCTATTTTGCAGCCAGATAACTTTTCATATTGAAAATATTCACAGTGCGAGAGCAGTTAAAAGATTTGCAGCTCATCTCCACTTACCTCAGTATCTTGCTGCTAAGAAGTTGTTTTACAAGGTTGGATAGTGGTATACAGCTCAAAGGACATATAACCACACAAGCCACCACATATATGCAATCAAATAACTGTTATCAATTCCAGCTATTGAACTTGTATTATGAAAATAATCAACAATAATCTGTATTTTTCTCTGATAGCTAAAGGATGTTTTTACTCTCTACCATTTAATATTTGGGAAATAATGGGTTGGTTTCAGCAGTGTTTGTAGGTTACTAAGTGACAGGCTTACAAGTGTCTTTGGTGGATTAATTAGGAGAAGATAAAAGGAAGAGATTGTGATGAGAAGTCTGAATAACATCTGGTTAACTTTCAACTGATAAGAAAGCTTTGATGTTAGTTTTGTTTGTGCACTTTACAAACAAAGTGTCCTTCCACAATTTCATATTCACTCATGGCTCACATCCAACTATTGCAGACAATCTTGATGCCCGTTGCAGTCAGTGCCTATCTACAGAGCCTATACCATTATTAAATTTGAAACTAGAATAGTCTCACTTCAAACTGAGGTGTCTAGAATATATAGTTAACAACAAGATATACTTGTTCTATAACTCAGCAATGCTAAATGTCTGTTAGACAACTTAATCATGAACCTAAACTTGTCTATAACAGATTACTTCCATTTGATCAATGATGAGTTCAACAACTTTAGTTTCTAGAGGACTTTAAACCTAAATAAAAATGCAGCAGATATATTTAATGAATTCATTTAGAGTTTCTTTCTGTACTGACCGATGCTGTCGGATCTTTGAATCAAGAAAAGTTGTAGCTTTATGAAATGCCCCTAAGCCAGGGCAAGTCGAAAGAGAAGTTCATTTATGCATAAAGTATTAAATATTTGTTTTCCAAGTTGGGAGTTTTGGCTAGCTGCTTTATGTGGTGGGCAGATAACTTCTTTTGTTACAACTATCTTTTGATTACTACCTTCTCTGTAACAGCTGCTTTACTATGAACCACATACTCCCAGCTATCTAAACATTAGGCCATCCACTCCTAAAATCAGCTTGAGATTGATGTTTTTTCAATCATCATTTGATTATATTATCATATCCCATTCATCATTATACAGTAAAAATGTTGAGTAGTTACTGATAAACTAAAAATCTCAATCCAATGATAAAAAACAAGGCCATTGTTGGGCTCAGTATCTTTTACTATAAGTATACCCAACAATAAAGAAAATCAAATCAACTTTTGATTAGCTACAATCTGTACTGAAGGTTAGTAGGGAGTCTTAATGGAAACACAAAGGCTCTTTAATTCCTTAACCATGTTGACTGAGATAACTACTATTTACTTCCTGTAGGCTGTGGACTATATAATTATAGCTTATTTATAATCATAATGGTATCGTAATTCATACATGAATTGTTGCTATATATTCTACATTGAACTAGTTTTGCATGCATGTGTCAAAATTCTAAATATAAACTTATCTCCTGCCTTTCGCCCGAAGGCATAACACCTTTTAGAATTAAAGTGTAAAACCCTTTCCTTTGGCTTCATCTCACTTGAGAGTCATTGAAGCAATTTTCACCAATAATAATTTTCATAGGGCTTAAACCACTCGCCTAAATAGCTACATGAAAGAGCAACTTTGAAAACTGAACTTTTTTTTATATTGTAAGTTGGGCACATGAGACGTAGAGGAATATTTTGTAAGTAGAGAGTTATTTTATATTGGATGCTTTTTGTAACAAGAAGGAATAGTGTCAATGGAATAAAATCATCATCTCTACAAACTGTACATCTCTGAATCCAACCAAATAAACTTTTCTTTCTATTCAATCAAACTGAATATGCATATTTTTGAAAAGACAGTAAAAGTTAAAAGGTTTTAGGCTTCCAAAATCTGAACTAATAGCATATTTAGTGTTGTAGTATGACAATACTATTATATCTTATAATATAATAAAATGTGAAGAAATGTTAAACTATTGTTAATACAACTTTAAAGTACTAATTCAACAGTTGATCTAACTTGTTGATTTATTAATCAGTTGACTGATATTACATATAACTGCTGCCATGACAGTGTGATGTTGTCATGAATGGCCTCAACTTATCCTATTACCAGTCCATTAGCGTCTTCTTTCATGCATCACACATACACTCACAGGTACAGCCTCTGATGAAAGTGGCTCCATCAACCGTGTGACATTCTCTGAATGGTTGGGAAATAGCACTCTTTAGTCACGTTGCCAAGGACATTTCCGGTTGGAGTATATGCATTATTTTCTGTTGGTGGCTTAGAAGCATAATGGGTTTGTTATGATTGATGAATAGAGGCAGTGTTTTAGCTTCAGCATTGAATGTTTACAATAATCTTTGTACCGCTACACTACATAGCATGCCTAAATAATGTTTTGATTGCAATTTAATAATATATATACAAGACATGTCACCAACTAAAATTTGAATATAGGTGAAATAACAACAGCTATTGAAAATTATAAAGACAGTGTGTGAAGATGCGACTGAATGGGAAGCTCTACAGTATATTAAACTTTTGCTCAATTCGAATGTTGCATTATCTCTATACTGTAGTTGGTAACCTAATACTTTTGCTGCCTGGCTCATAGCTGCTGCCTACGCAAACCAATTATTTCCAGTATCCGGGGTTCATACATCAGCACCCAAAGCTAGCGCGCTAGCGGATGCAGTATAATTACCACTGCATTAGGTCTATCTTATAGCATTAATTTTATGATGATGATGTATCGTACTGTTGGCGGTTGCCAGTGCCACAGCCACTAACTGCAGTCTAATTTCATTCATGCGCTAGTTGAAAGCTGAATGTCAGATGTTCTCTATAACATCCATAAGGAAGACGGCATATATACTAATTTGTAATGGCTGCAGAAGATTAACTGAAGCTTAATAAACAACCGCACCCATACGCCATGCTGGCATAACCATCTATTATTACTCGATATTTCTATACCAAAGAGTGTAATATATACTGTATGCTGCATAAAATACAGGAAAATAATGCGGGAGGAAGTGGCGTTATCTTATCCATTTTTTTAATAAACTTCTGCATTGATGGCTATAAGTCTATACTACTATATAGCTATAAGTCTATCTCTACTATATAGTTATAAATATATATATATATATATATCTATTATATCAATGTCTACTATTTTATAGTTATAAATCTATATCTACTGCATAATTATAAATAATATATATCTACTATAATATAGCTATAAGTCTTATATATCTATTATATAGCTATGAGTTTATTTCTAGTTTCTACTACAGTGCTCCCTCCATACCTCACTGATCCATTTCTCCCCTCACTCTTGTTTTTGGCTAATGTATGTTTGTAGGGACAAAATGGCTGAAGTCAACTGACCTGCAAGTTAAATTTAGCATTCTACTGTCACAAATTGAGGTTTTGGGACCCTCAGCTTAGTGAGATATGGAGGAGCACTGGAGATAGATATAAATTTATATCTAATATAGAGTTATAAGTCTATATATCTATTATATAGCTATGAGTTTATACCTACTATAGAGCTATAAGTTTATATCTACTATATTATAGTTATAAGTCTATAAACGTGGAAAAGAAGCTCAGCCAGAAGTGGCTGATGGATGAAAGCAACTCCTAGGCTCAGTCAGACAATTCTAGTGAATTCACAATCAACACAACTCAGGGTTTCTCAACACAACCATCTAATCAGGCCAATTTGAAATAATTGTAGAGTGGGTCTAAACAATAAACACTTGTGTTGGACTATTTGTAATAGAGATGATATTCGTAGTCACATTAATTAAACAATGGTACAACCCTCCCCACAAATCACTAGATAATTCTTATGGGTAAAGACAGGGGTCATCGAGTACATTTACTTGATTACTGTTTGTATGGAGATTGCTCGCTAGAATACAGGGGATACGGCTTTGTACCCAAACACCTCCTCAAACTCAAGTTTCACACTCTTTAAACCATTTGCAATGTAATTACCTGGACTATGTGAATTGATAATAGTACAGCCATACGTAACCGGAAGTTGAATGAACTGCTTTGCTATAGATTTTCCTGTTGGAAATTGTTAAATTTTCTTCATAAAAACTCTGCCACTATTAAAAGGTAACATTGGTTTTGTGGAGGAACTGCAGCCTGACAGGCATCTAAAGCTGCGCCTCATTCAAGTGCCAAAAGCAAGATAAAGCATCTTCAACCACCACTTTTTGGCATTTGAAAAACATGTCAATAATATATTCAATATAGCTGTGACAGTGGCCAAATACAAGGTGGTGGCTGCACATGTAATGCAAATAGCATACGGCTTTACTAGTTTCGTGCTAGGCACTGTTTACAGATAGCTAAGGTTACTTGGGCCATATTCAACAGCCTCTACCAGCTGTCAGTTTAAAATTAAAAAAAACTTGTGGGGATTAAAGGTACTAATCTTGCCATTTCAAATATAATTTAGAGCAGCTAGTGTAGTTGCCACGATGTGGAGGCTATAAGTAGGTAGAAGAGCTCTACTGAATGCCTTCATAGGTAACCAACCATTTGCTGATTCATCAAAACATACAATAATGAATGAGCTTTATTAATACACTTTGTTATGGTTGGAACGACTTGTGTGCAATGAGTGTGGACTAGATTGTATTGGCTCAGTCAGTTCAAATATTCACAACACTTGCATAGAATATACACCAATAACCTACACAATGCCAATGTTTAGTGAATGATTTTGCTGGTATGGTCTTTTCTAACCATCATGGGCTAATAATTGTGCTAATTTCCAGTTTGAATTGCAGTTGAGATGTACACCAGTCCTAGTAGAAACAGCCCCGACTTACTACGGCATTACTGTAGCATACTCCGTTATTTATAGATATTTGAACAAGAGGTAGCTGCAGTAGCTTCCTAACATCCAGATATGATGCTAATGCAATTACTCTCTCTCCTCAACTTATTACCTCTTCACAGAATACTTGTGGGTAATTATAGAGGCAGCCATTACCCTATTTCATATAACAATCATCATGGCTGCTCTCTCTTTCTATCCCTGCTATTCTCCATTCTGCTCATTACTCAAATATTTCAAATAATATGGTTGAGAGAGCATCCTGTGGCTTACTGCATCCTTCCTGTCTCCAAAGAATGATTAATTACCTTAGCTGCTTAGCAGCTCTAGGCTTTCCATTCACTATCAGTTGGGACTGCATGTGGCAATGAAGCTTTCACCATGGCGATACTTCACTGTGTGGATACAGTTCCGGAGCTCTTCATTCCTCCCTCCCACACCAATTATTGGAAGCAAATGAAATTTGGTAATTCCATTGATTCAATTTAATGAAGTTTTAGGGCAGTGAAGCTCTTAATGGTGGACAAATGGAAGAGCTATGACCATACCATCGTTCTACATGATCACACAGGTTGTTTGTACTGGCATTATAGGTATTTGAAATTGGCTGTAAGTGACTGAATGGGTGTGTTTGGTTTTCCTGCTGGGATATTGCAATAACTGAAGTTCACAGGAAGCTGAAATGCCAGCAACAGGAAACAATTAGTAAATTGATAAAAGGTAGATTTCCAAAAGTTGTATTTGAATATACCAAGGAGAGAGCTGTACGCCATAAATACAATACTTATATTATAACTATCAAGAACAGTTGTCAGCCGAGCTTTGGTGACAATGATTCAGAACATGTATACAAAAGAGATGAAAGCCCTTCATCATTATAAAGAAGACGTATGTAGGTTTCAACACTGGCTCAGCATCACAAAAAGTTACCAGTTCAATTTCAAAGTCCACAATCTCTGTTCAAAAAATAGGGTGGCACTGCTGATTGTGATACCGAATGAGAATAATTAAAATAAAATGGTGGAGTGAAAAATAGATAATACAAAAGTCAGAAAAGTTAACAGCAGCAGAAGCAGAGTGTGATGGTGTCAGTATATCCATCAATGAAAGAAGTAATAATCCTGAGGATATAATATAACCACAGAGCATGGAGAGTGTGTGCTGTGTTCAGTGAGCGCAACTAGTTTTTACAGCTGTCTCAACTCTGAGATGATGAATGATGTAGGTTAGCTGAATGATAAATAATCATAACATCACTGAATTGAAAAGAAGAGACAAATAATCTCCCAAGTGTCTATCACTACTTCTCACAGTTACATCCTCGTTTTCGAAAACAAGAGCTATTGTAACAAGCAGTCGTGGCTGCCACGCCAAGCTTCATTGGCACATAGCAGCACAGGCAGGGAAGACAAAGACTCAACGCTGTCAGAGCTGACCATCTCAGCACACAATGAGGTGTTTCCGTACAGGAGCACGGCTCTACTCGGCTGCCGTCTGCGTTATCCATGCAAGTCTTAAAGCAGCTCTTCACGCAGCACATGCAAGTTAATGTGTTGACTACACTGTCGGCACTGCAGTAACAGTTGCCTTCACACAGCCACCTCTCCGGCAGCTTCCTGTAGCCCGAGCACTGGGCACACCTGCACTGGCCACACTCCTGACATATTATGGTGTTGGCTACACCACCCCCCTCATCTACAGTCAATGTGATGTCACAGGATTCCGGCTGCCTCCTCACCGCCTGAGACGACGTCACCAAGTCGGTGGCAGAGACGTGGTGACGATTCAGACGTGATGCACGGAATTGTGAGGACTTGGGCTGGTCTGTGATGATTAGGACAACCGGCTGAAGTTTATTGTTAGACACACTTCTACGGCTTAATTGTTGGTCAGTTGAGCCGGGCTTCCTAGGATGGTGATGCTCAGAGTGACTGGCAGCTTTCTGTGCTGCTGGCAAAGAGTTCGTAAGTGATGCCTTAGGTGTTGCCTTAGCCTCACGAGGCGGTAGCGGTGGTGGCCTGTCCTTTCGAGGAGGAATATCAGGTGGCCTTGAGTCACTATAGTTTGATTGTAAACTTTCACGAAGTTCATTTTTTGCATTCTCGTGCTGCTCTAGTATATCCTTGGAGTAGATAGGTTTGGTGGGAATACTAAGCTTAGCTTTAGATGTGCACAGTTTAGGAGGTAGTTTTGGAGTTGAAGTTGCAATACTACTAGCATCCACATACTCGTTCTGCCTGGTTTCTGGTCTAGCAGATAAAATATTTTGCAAGGAGATGGCCCTCCCAGGTCTTGGTATACTTCTAGACGGTAAAGGGGGTGGTGAAGGGTGCGATGTACTATTCTCCATTTACTGGGTTCTAGCATATATCTGTTAATGCTATTTCTGCCGAAAGCATGTCTACAAAAATAAGTAATTAATAAGAATTAATTGTCAATATATATTACATGTTTGCTAGGAGACAATACTGAAAGGAGATGCAAGGTGCTCTAACTGTAATAAAACTAATTGATAATGAGATACCTTACTGGGAGCTAACAGCAAAACAAGTTATGGGACATTCCATGAAGACTACACCGGTTGGGATGGTTACAACGTATTGGACAACATCATAATGACTATAACTGACAGAGTAGATAGCATATCCACACATGGTGGGTTTAGGTTAGTGACAGCACTTTACAGGAGAGGTGGGAGACAGCTGCGATTAGAACAGAAAAAGTTTCAGCTTTCTACTCCATAACACCTAAATTGAATACATAGTTTGTGTGTGAGACTAAACTATGAGTGAGACTAAGATGTGAGTGAGATTTAATTGTGAGTGAAGTTAGAACACTGGTTAGCATTGACCTGAACCGCTGATTTGTCTAAAATCTAAATGAAAAGATACAAGAACCAAGTGACCAAACTGAGGGAAGCCTTTTTCAATACCACCAGTCATCAGTTTAGTGTCCGAGTTAGTATTGTTGACTTTATCCTACTCAATTATGTAGGGCACCTAACTTAAGAACAGTAGCAGGGTAGAACCTCAATATCTATTTTTATGAATTAAAAAATAATTAGCAAAGGTAGAAATTAGTATGAAGGTAACCACACATAATTTCTACACCCTGAATGTAGTCTAAATCTCATCTAAATTTCTGGAGCCCTATTTATTTATCAAGATGTCTATTAGAGCTAAATAGCTGGAAGAAAAGCTCAAACCAATTAGCTAGAGTAGATGATTAGAATCTGACAATGGAGCCCTGCGCTCACAATAGGAGCACAGCTTGTCAACTATTGCAGTTAGCATCTTAGCAGACGATACCGTGCCGACAGCTCATCAACAAACAAGTATCTCTACACTACACAAGTAGTTTTACACCAGACAAGTATCTCTACATCGAACTAAAGAGGCCAAGGGAATTGGTTTACTAAGTCAGTTACAATGACTGCACCAGCTCTGTTTTCTAGTTAGTCATTACATTGTCAGAAAATCTAATTATCAGGACTAGAAAGTAGATTATAAATAGTTTGCTGAAATCGTAGATACGAGAAAATCAGCATTTGGCAGGTGCAGCCCAATGCATAAATACACTTAGGCTTTCTGCCAACATACAAATTGCATTAGACAATAAATAAAATTATAGTGTCAACACTTTTCCTTTCAATTTTTCTAAAAATAATAGAGGCGTGATTGAATACTAGGGATAGAGGAGTAGCATGCATTTACACAGCTGCGAAGTATACATCAGTATAAAATTTCTTTTCATCTTTGACCAGTTACCGATGGCGCACAAGGCACCATCATGTTGACTGCACAACTAGATGTCCGCCGAGATGCGTGCATGTATTTGATATTCTGTCCCGTGTCCTCCCAACGACTGGAATGCCAAAAGGCTTTTCATCGCAGGGCCGCCCTTTCATTGACTGTAGATGGCACAAGTTATATACAGGGAATTAATTTTAGCTATTAGCCAGTCGCACTGGCTACTCAGCACGATTTGCTGGTTCAATCACGCGCAACATTAAATCAATTTATTATAGAAGTGGTGAAGTGGATTAAAACAACAGTCATTGTAGCAGCTGTCGATAGACTTTATTAATGGGATCCTTGTTCTCAGCTTTCCAGAGCAATGCTGGACTACCGCCAAATCAATGCATTGTGGGTAAAACGAATGACTGAAGTGTAAGTAGAGCTAGAATATGACTTGAATATAGGGTGGTCCAGTGTTATAATCCATTGAACAGCGCTGCCCATTAGCTGTAGCAGCAGCAGCGATTTGCTTAGTAGAGGGTTGTTTATCTCTAATGTGGTTTCAATTAAATTCTATTTCTGATACTGACATATTGTATTTAATTATATAGCAAGAGAGTTACAGTTTCTATTAGTTGCTATTCTATTGGCAGAATAAATTTTGAACCTTTTTTACCTTAAATTCTAGTAAACCCAGTCACTTGAAGTAGGGGTAGAAGGTAGGGTAGTAGAGGTAGGGTAGTAGAGGTAGAGTAGTAGAGGTAGAGTAGTAGAGGTAGAGTAGTAAAGGGGTAGAGTAGTAAAGGGGTAGAGTAGTAAAGGGGTAGAGTAGTAACGGGGTGGCAGCTATTGAGACTAATTGATATCCTCTGAAGTCTAAACTCTAATTAGTGCAAATATATTGCCAGTTTGAAAAGTCTTGCTCACACAGCTGACTGACATGGCACTCCAGTATGCTGCCAACTGCAATGTGCAGGGTAGCATTAACATGCCTTACCGTCAAGAAGGAGAAATTTCAATGTCCGAGTTGAGAAAATTCCATAATTAAATCTTACTTCCAAGTTTTCAAATTTGTCAAATGCTATCTTAGTTCCTAATTCCTAATAAATTTATACTAGGACTGTCCCTCTTTTAGAGTGAGTGACTGTGACATAGTAGCTGTACTACATAGTGAGTGACTGTGACATAGTAGCTGTACTACATAGTGAGTGACTGTGACATAGTAACTGTACTACATAGTGAGTGACTGTGACATAGTAACTGTACTACATAGTGAGTGACTGTGACATAGTAGCTGTACTACATAGTGAGTGACTGAAATAGTAGCTGTACTACATAGTGAGTGACTGAAATAGTAGCTGTACTACATAGTGAGTGACTGAAATAGTAGCTGTACTACATAGTGAGTGACTGTGACATAGTAACTGTACTACATAGTGAGTGACTGTGACATAGTAACTGTACTGCATAGTGAGTGACTGTGACATAGTAACTGTACTACATAGTGAGTGACTGTGAAATAGTAGCTGTACTATATAGTGAGTGACCGACATAGTAAGAGGTATTACTAAACAAATAGACATTTCGAAATGTTAATCTATATTATGTTAATAGATATTTAATAACTTTAAAAGTAGAGCATTTCTTCTAGTTAAAGATTAGTTGATTTAAATATGATCTTGTTGTAAACAGATGCTTAGGCTTAGTGAAAGAAATTCGAGTGTATAGTGCCGAGATAAGATAAGTAGACTAGTATTCTGAAGCAGTGATAGTGTCTACACATAAATAGATGGTCAGTTGGAACAGACTTCCCTTGGCAGGCTTCTATAAGTTGAAGACAAAGATTTTATTCAAATAGTATTCTGGGTGAATTGAAGATGCACAATAAACCTCTAGCCTACTAGCTCTACGCCTAGTTTGATAAAGCTGCCCGACTTATACGGCTTGGAGTATACTGAATGGAAAACATCCATTGTTCAAATTTATGCCACTGGCATAGCTGGGTCAGACTTGCAAGTATAGGTAAGCCGAAGCCAATGGCTCACAATGATAAGTGTAGGGCAGAGCTTTCAGCGGATTGCAGTAACTTGGGAGCAAGATAAAAGGCTGCAATAGCTAGCTGAAGAAGGCCATCGTATTTTCAGCAGCTTCGAGTCAGCAATTAGCTGCTCATGCTCTGTATTTGTTTAATCAATTGCAGCCACCAGTTGAGGAGTATATCAGAGTTGTAGCTTATTACAATAGAGGGTGGTAGTAGTAGTAAGACAGATTATCTCAACAAATGCTATAAACCCGACTGCCGCTACTACTACTATTATGAGCCATGTACAGCTATCATTTGTTTTGACCACAAATATTAACAATAGATTAATTTATTCCAAGCATTCTATATACATCATAATGGAAACTAACTAGCCCAAAGCTTATTATGGGGTAAGCTAGTAGCTACTATTGCAGTGGCAGGGGGTGTTTCCTGTAGATGTACAAGTTCTCTCTACCAGTATGTTATGCATTAGCCAACATAAATGTAGAGAATGGCTGCCTTTACTCAAAAATTAAACTTATCAATGCTTCAAAGAACATCAAACTGAACTGTTGAAGATGCCATCAGAAGTAATTTAAAACTAGTGATAAAGCTGGGCCCTCCGAACCAGTGAAAGTACTGCCCTAAAACCAGTGAAACAGAGTTCTTGTAAATATGTTGCTTTTGAGAGAAATAGATTCTTTGTAAGAATCCAAGACAATTGAAGTTTAAGGTGATCACCATTTTTGAATAATAACAAAAACAGAGGTCTTACAAGCTAACATAGAAAATACAGAATATTTAGAAGTAAGGCTGCATTATGGCTGGACAAGACCTAGAGAGTATAGCTACAGGAAAGTGTCTGAAATAAGTAGAATTTAATCTCAGTGATGAAGAATGTCTCAGCTGCCTTACAAATGTAACACAAAACCTCTTAGCCGTTTGTGTAAATGTATGAGCCGTGTGTATATAAATAAACATGTTTACGCATTATTACATGGCTGCCTGCCTTCAATCAATGAACCAAGTATTCGAGGTATGTGGGCCATGCTGGTCTCCATGCTCAACTAACCCAACAGCAGTCATTCATGAAATCTATACCCACCCGTGTCAGTGAAGGAGGGGGCAATGTCACCTATATATATATCTTGCATGTCATTTTACACAAAACTGAAGTTGGCTACTATACTATTAACTAATGCTGCCAGCTTCTCCAATACCCCAAATCACTCAATGAACTAGATTTACTCTTATTTCTCATCCAGCAGCAAAGATTGATATCTATTCAACAGTAGTGCCTAATGCATTTTCAAGAGGCAAACTAAAAGGTTTTATTATTATTACAGCTTAGATTATAGTCACATTTGTGGTCTGCAGCTGATGAGGAATACAGAGCTGCCAACATGATGTCTTCAATAAACAGTTATTGTCTTCTTACAGCCACTGGCAGCTGGAGCGTTAGTACTAAGTAGCCCAACATAATCTCCATACCGAGTTGAAAAAAGTTGTAAGCGAGAGGAAAAACAAAAATTGGCTGTAGAAATTATCATGTTCAGAGAGCTCTAACTTAATCCATGATTATTTGAATTCAGGCCCTTCTAACGAATAATTTCGAAATAATATACTAGTGAATTTGATTATATAAAACCATTCAAGTTATTTTAAATATCAACACTGCAAGTGGTCAGCAATAACCCACCAGATGGCAAACAGAAGGCCGGTCATCTTTCAATAAAACAGTTTTGTTGAGGCCTATTGGGTTTGAAAATCATGAAAACCACTTAGTGTGGTTTTTATCTTGAGTTAGTTTCAAAGACAAGAGAATAAAACTCAGTGACAGCTAAGATGATGATGGGAAAAACTGTTGATAAAATATGGTCATTAAGGATAGAGAGGATTTTTATTTCATAGTTTTCACTACACACAGTGCCATCTGAACACAACTCAACAATAATAAATTTAATTACTTCAAGTTGCCTACAATAATAGTAATACTCTACTATTCATCAATCCCACTTAATTAAAATTTTATTTGGTGTCAACAATTTAACTGAGTGCCATTTTTACTGTTGGTATACCAATCACTATAAACCATCAAATTTAGTTGAATATTTTTATTGGTCTTAATGACTGACTGCTTTTAGTTTAAGGCAATTCCTACCTTGTAAAACCAAGTACTCTAACCAAATAAAATAGCAATATAGCAAAAATCAATTTTAGTAAAAAATTACATTAAAATGGGAAATATAAATATACAAATTGAAAGTATAACAAATAGGAATAGTTATACTATAATAAGGATCGTCTTAATAGCTAAGAGTTCAAGTATAACGTAAAACTTAATGTAATATTTGAATGAGCACAATCAAGTGGCCAAAGCAAGAGATAGGTGCGGGCAGTAATGGAGTAAAAGCACAATGCTAATCATAATGACAATTGGAGTGTGTAACTGTATAGTCAAACCCAGAACACTAAAAAGGATAATAAATATTCATATTGAAAAAAAGAAAGATAAAACTGATCAACTAACAAGTAATATCAAAGACAATGAGGTGTAATGAGTAATACTAATATCAATTTTATAGAATTAAAATTAACTCCCGAAACTGTTAATGTTGCAACCATATAAATAGGCCATCAGTTGCAACAACTATAAGACTGCGAAAAAGATGGAGACTTAGAGTCGGACTGAAACTGTGATGAGCAACTACGAGTCATCAAGTGTGAAATTGTATAACCACTGCAACTGTTACTTATCTTTTAGGCTGTGAGATACCAGAATCAGAATGATATCAACGATCACTACGGCTATTACAAATTAATTTAATTAACTTAGACTTGTCACTGTCTTATCAGTATCCCTACTAGTAAATTTCAATTTGAGATACACAACGACAATGTTAAAATGTAGGTCCTGGGTGAAAGACAGATGACTTATAGTTATAGTTATGATAATTATAATAATATTGAAGATTTGAACAATTTCAATTTGGTTTCAATATAAATATTTACTATAACTATCAGCATAAGTATAACATTTATCATAATAATGTCATAATAATAATATAAGTAATAGTATTATCCGATAAGTATAATTATTGAAATGAGATTAATACAAATAAATTTAAAATGTTAATGAAAAAAACTGTACCATAATACGCTTGATAATGATATAATTAAAATCATTTCTATCCAATATTTACAGCAAATACAGTATAAATTAGTATCACTATAAGTATTCATAACTAACAAGTAATAACTATAAGTATAAGTAATAAGCATAAGTCTGATAAGATTTACTTCTAGTATATGATGATCACAATGATAATGATTCAGCGATACCACTACCAGGTATGAGGTACGAACGGCTATGCCTACGATTATATTTATTGTAAGTGCAACCTCACTGCTATTCAGTCTCACGCTAACATGATGATAATGATAATATTAAATTTAATGTTCATGCTCATCATGCTTATGATACTAGTAATACTAATAGTAATAATGATACTAAGTTTAGTGAAGTAAGGATGTGTTTTTCTTTTTACTGGCTTACTTTACGCTTAGCTTACCTTGGCTTTAGGCGTGTAATTCAACTTCCAGTTGATTAAATTTAATCCCAAAAATCCAATTAGCAGGCTAACTTTCACACGAGATATACAGCTACAGCTTTAACTTCAAGTTCAACTAATAGTAATACAAATTAAAACCGGAGGGAAAGTCAAAGCGTTGTACTAGTAGTAGTTGTACTAGTGGTGGTAGTAGTATCTGCACTGTAACTCTGAGACTAAGAGTGAGTGTACAATTAAACTTTAACTTGAAACTTCCAAGTACAATTTAAATTACAATCAAGCTCAATGTGAAGTTGAAAATGAATGATCTGTCTTCTTGAGGTCTTTAATCGGAGCAAAATGTTTACTGGCAACTTGATTTCAGGTATTTGAAAATATATTACAATTATTAGACTTGGTAATAATAATATCCGATAACAGTGTAAATTCCCTGACGTCGAAAGCTGTCATTCACAGAAATGCAAGTAACAACAATACGGCTGCACTACAACATCGCGTTAGAGGGTTTTCGTTCAACAAGAAGTACTTATGCCATATATGGAATGATTAAAATAGACTAAGCTCCAGAACATTGGCTTATTCTGCAAGCACTGTAGACGGCTTCTAGTTTTAAAAAAGGGGAAGCATTTTTACAAATTAAAAAAAATATAATGTATTATATAAATATTAATGTCACAAATAAATTTATAAACATTTTTAAACAATTTATCATGTAATGCAAAAATTTATCATGCAATTTTTAATAGATTTAAAGAATAAAAGTTTAACTGCTAGTAGCTACTACCTTTATAATAAGTGTTTGCGATTTATAGGACAGATAACTCTGTATTGCAATGACTATGATTGCAATGTCTCCATCACAATGTTATTATTTCCAAATAAGCTTTAATAAAACTGCCAAGTGGATTATATCATTTTTGCTCAGTGAACTATAATATAAATTGTAAATTATTAAATAATTGCATCTTATGTAATATTAAAGAAATTGGTTATTTCATTATATATAGCAATTTTATGCAGATTGGGGAATATAAACATACACTATTTATCTTTTTTCCCTCAGGACAATTTTCTAGCAGAAAAACCACATTATTATACACAGCAGTTCAAGAAGAATCCCACCATAAAGCTTATATGCAAAAAAGAGCTCTTCTCTAAACTGAATAAGTTAGCATAGTTTACTAGGCAGTCAATTCTCTATAAAACTGACACTTACCATCATGCAATGCCAGCTTGTTCTCTATAATTTTAGCTGCAAGTTGATTTGCTCTACCAGGTAAAAGATGAAATAGCATGAATGGAATAAAAACTGCCCATTCACTGTATAATTCACTACTTGCATTACGAAGCATACTTGTTTCTACTAATATATAAATCTTTAAAATATAATACAGACTGGATAGTGGTGATTTTTTGCTCTGCCAAACAATTAAAAAAAATATTTAAAGAAAATGGCGATGAAAATAGTTACCCCAGTAGTGGCTTCGCTGGAGAGACTTTAACCGGCAGATATTATGTTGGTGCAGCACCAGAATGGTAGCGCATGACGTACTGAAATATTGCATAGGTCACCACTATGGATATGAATTTTCTAAAAGCTATCGAGTACTTGCATTTCATACAGCAATGAGAGGTGAATATAATACTTGGGTATAGGTCTAAATTCACCTACAGCAAGACACATTTTAGCTATGTTGGAATTAGCGACTTTAGCATTGCTATATTTCTCATGTTGGACTTGTATCTGGCTAAGAAAGTTGATGTGAAAACCCGAACTTTCATAAATTTACATGTGTGAACTTATGGCTATATTTTGGTAAAGAATTTATTGCCATCTTATGCAGTTGCAAGTATTTTTGTAGGTATATTTGTTGCCATATGATGCAGGCTGTTAAGCGTCATTACACGCTATTAAATCTCCAATACTGCTGACATGCAAGCAGGTAGAAGTTGCTCAAAATCCTTCTCTAAATGTCGAATACCAAAATTCAAGACTGGCTCCTAGTGTTTCCTGATATGGACTCCTTGAAGAATGAAAATATTCTGAACTTGATATAATTACTTTGATATATAGAAAATTGATGAGAAATAACTGTTGGAATAGTATTTCATTATATGCAGTAGAGCGCATGCAGGCAGCCTACATTTACTGTATTTTGTTAGTTTGAATTCCTCAGCAGTAAAAGTCTTCAGTAACTTGAGGAGTTGACAGGTTCTCTTAGCTCCCAGCTGAGACCACAAGCTATACTGACACATAATTACAATTATTACTGTATTTCAATATTGAAAGCATAACAAAAAATTACCATTAGCGAATTTAATAAGTAACATTTAGGAATAAAGACAGAGTATATAGAAAAGAGTTGACCGGAATCACCATAATCATAATGAGACTGATATACTGCCTTCTATTTCCGACAATAGTGTACTAAAATACCAGCATGTGGGAAACATGACTGTCACCCAACAATCACTACAACCGAATAAGTTACACCAGATATTGTTGGCCAATTACATGACTGCAAGCAACAAACACACAACAGTACTTTAAAAAATAAATCAAATTAAACTGAATATAATAAAACAGATAAAATATTATACAACTTTCATTTATTATGTATACTTGACTTTAATAAATTTTTTTTCTTATTTCATCTAAAAATAAAGTTTAATAAAATAACTGCTCCGTAGATAACTGTTTCCAGATCTTAACTCTGCTCTGCAACCTGCAATACCAAAATATTATGCTTAGTTTTGGAAAACACGCTACTCAATAAAAGTTATGGGAAAATAAAAAGATGCGCAAGAAAATTATTTCAGGGATCGTCCCCTCTCCAGCAAATAACAGGGTGTCATGACCAACATGTTCATGATGGAGGAACTAGCATTTCTACCAAAACATATTGTTAAATTGTAAGAAAACATTTATTCAATTTATTATTCTATGTCATCCATTTATTACAAAAGTTATTACAGCTGCAGTACACATTGGTAGCAACCATCACATCAAATGACAGAGATAAGTGGTAGATGAAGATAATAATGTGACACCATTAAAAGACTCAGCAGCAGTGTCACACTTTTGAGATAAGCCGACAGGAAATACAAATAAAGTGAATGTTGACACAGTTGGCTATATAATGAGGAATTATGATGAGATACAAGATAAATACTGTATTGCAGTGCTGGGCATTATAAACTACTTATGCTTCAGCTTTATTACACACTACACTTGAGTTGCATTGGCAGATTTTACATTAGCACTTCATTCTCATCTAGTTCCATTCAGATTAACCGCTTCATTCAGTCTAGCTCATTCACCCAGCATTGTAAGAATCTTATCTTGTACAACTTAATAAACACACAGACACATTTAATTTATAACCTCTACACTTTTTGCCTACAGAAGTCTAAATTGCAGGTTCTTTGCGGTCATCACGTAATTATTTTTCATGTAGCAACATTTTAATCTCATTTACATTATTTATTAAAATATAGCCTTACATTTATAATTACCAGTTATAATCACAAATTAAATATTTACTAATATTGCCCTTAGCTAACTTAAGCAAAGATGGAGTAGCAAAAGCAGTACGAATTGGGAGGGTTAATCATAACAGAGGAAAAAGTAGCAGTGGCAATAGTAGTAATGGTAATAGTATCAGTAGTAGAGGTAATAATAATAGTAATAGTATCAGTAGTAGAGGTAATAGTAATAATGGTAATAGTATCAGTAGTAGAGGTTATAGTAATGGTAATAGTATCAGTAGTAGAGGTAATAGTAATAGTAATAGTAGCAGTACTAATGATAATAGCAGTAGGCTAATAGTAATAGTAAAAGTAGCAATAGTAACAGAAGTAATAGTAATAGTAGTTACAGCAATAGTAAGTTATATAGTATTAGTATTAATAGTATTAGTATTAGTATTAGTATTAATAGTATTAATAGTATTAGTATTAGTAGTAGTAGTAGTAGTAGTAGTAGCAGCAGCAGTAGTAGAGGTACTACTAGTAGTAGTAGTAGAGGTACTACTAGTAGTAGTAGTAGAGGTACTAGTAGTAGAGGTACTAGTAGTAGTAGTAGTAGTAGTAGTAGTAGTAGTAGTAGTAGTAGTAGTAGTAGTAGTAGTAGAGGTGATTACAGTAAAGTTAGCAGTCACCTTAGCAAATTATTCTCTATTAAAATGGCTGGGCTTGGTAACGTTGTCTCAACCAGTTGTAGTCCCTGGCGCACCTCTTGGCTCTAACGTAGTGCATTATACCTTGGAGGAAGCAAAGAAAACCTGCAACACAAAATATAAAAACAAATCTTCTTTGAGGAATCCCTGGCACACACTAAAATATCTATATATGTTTTACAGCCTGTTGGAGCATTGCATGCTCAACCAATTTTGTTTTATAATAAATTTTGTGCAAATATGGCTTGGATTAATTTGGGATTTCTGATCACTTGCCAATGACATTTCCAGTTGGCTTTCAAAGCTTCCAATACTTCTCAAATCAATCAGGTTACGTACTGTGATGGGAGTATAGGTGAGAATAGCATGCTAAGCAAAATTATACTTCAAGTGCAAGTGGCTAATTTTATATATTCAATATGTTTTGGCTGGAAGTCCAAAAATTACGATGCCATCAATTGGAACTGTCTTTGATCTACATTAATATATTTATGTGCTATTTTTATATGCATTTCATTTCATTCATGGCAATTATAAGTTGGTAAAATGCCAATGTTTATGCTGATATTAGGTTGAAAGCCCCTACTTGAAGCTGAACTAAGAGAAAAGGCAGGAATATCTGGCATTATATTCAAAGTCAGCATGCATTACAAGCAACAGAAATAATTTTGTAATGGCTGAGAATTTGGCCTTGATGCTCCGTACCTCATCAGCTCTACGAACCACATTCACTATCAGATTAGGAGATGGCAATGCCATATAATGATAAGCCATACTCAACAATGGTAGGAAGCTCCATTTCCAGCAGACTGGATAACTTATCCATTATTTATACAATTTAGAAATAAACAATGCTTGGCAAAACTTGATAAAATACTTTTGAAACTTTTCCAAATTACAAAAAAGTTATTTACACAGAGCTGATGCTTCAGCAAAGTGTAGATTCGTGGCTTCCTGCCGACATTGAAATATATGTATATAATGTAAATATATGTAAATAGTGAATTCACAAGATGGATTTGAGTGTTTGGTGAGCAAGTTCTCAGGGTCTATTGGCCGGTTGTGCTGGTGACTGCAGTTAATGTGATGCAAATAAAATGTGAATGATGACTTTAATGCCAACATTGGCGTGGATACTAATGCAGCCGTAGTCATGGAGAAACCTCCTATCACTATGGTATACTCCAGCAATGCTCATCACTGTTTCCAATCTTGTCACCTGCTTCCTTTGTGTATTTTTAAGAAATAATTAAGTATGATTATCTTAAAGATTTGGGACTGAAAGTGAGACAGTGAAAATCTAGGACTATCTGTTTAAAGGTAGCCAACTCTAAACTCATGAGATAAAAGAAAACAGTTTACAGACATTTTGCATACAGCCTAAGACAAGTGATGAATTGACAAACAAGATCAAATAAAAATCCTATTTTCTTACAGAACAAATAAATTTATATGGGAATATGTAACTGATTATGTTTGTTAAATGCTATATTTGAATGGATTGTAGTGCAGATGATGGTGGGTGAATGAATATAGGTGAAGACACAATGTAATGCTATTATCTACCAGACAGTGGCTGTATGGGAATTACTTGCAGCACCAACTAGGCATAAAATAGAACAGGATTAAAGAGTCCTGCCAAAATGAAAATAATATTCTGATATTTATAGACTACTAAATTATCATTTTTTGTCAGGTTTTGATACGATACAGGTATAAATTTACATACTAAACATGAAAAACTCATTCATATATTATAACACAGCAACGGCTGGTGAAGAAAAGCCGAACTAAGAAGAGAAAGAGGTGGAGTTGGACAGCAAACATACTCTCCATTGATATGCTACCATAATATTGTTACAGAGTCAATGTACTGGATCATATATAGTACACTATATATGATATTATTTAATATATAGTATACTATATATTATATAATACAATATACTTATAATATATAGTGTAAAGTTTTCATTATGATTGTTTATAAAATCTAAAGCTAAAATCAGTATAACCAACTGTAATCTATAATTTCCTGGGTAAAAGCTAAAGAAAATATTTTAATGAATTTTAAAAGTTTGAGCCAAACAAATGTGTCTGATGACTTCCTACCGAGTCCAACGATGAGCCAGCAGGAGATGCTGAACCACTTGTTGTCTTTCAGAGTCATCGCTGTCGGGTCAGTTGAAGTCTTAGAGGTGAAAAAACTGAGTGAAGTCTCTGTGGTGTTGAGTCCCCAGGAGGAGTGGGTAATATAAGACTGGTGCTAGAAAGAGAAAACACCAAATGGAACATAATGCTAACTTACAATGCATACTTACAATGCATACTTACAATGCATACTTACAATGCATACTTACAATGCATACTTACAATGCTTACTTACACTACCATACTTACACTACCATACTTACATTGCCTTACTTACAATGCATATTTACAATGCTCAACTATATCATTTACAACTTGAACTGTGCAGTTACCAATAGGCAATAAAGCAGTTTTGCTAGTGGAGTTTCAGGTCTTTATAAGTGACACATGAAACTTATTCTATTACTTTAGAAAAACCCAGCCTATTCATATTAACATTAGAATTAACAGGTGGAAGTAAAATAAATAGGTTCATAATCTTTTTTCGGGTATAATAATTAGAAATTGACTTCTTTTAAAATGTTATATAGAAATATAAAACAACACGATTTTTATATAATTTCAAGCAGTTGTTGCAATTTTGAGAAAAATGCTTGCAAGTTCATCTATTGTCTTCAGTTGGCCAAAAGCTTTATAGCTTAGGACTAGTGGCATAGTAGTAGCAGTACTAGTAGTGGCAAAACTAGTAGTACTAGTAGTAGTGGTGGTGGCAGTAGTGGTGGTAGTAGTAGCAATAATAGTAGTAGTGGTGGTAGTAGTAGCAGCAGTAGTAATGGTGTTGGTGGTGGTGGTGGTGGTGGTAGCAGTAGTAGTAGCAGTAATAGTAGTAGTAGAAGCAGTAGCAGTAGTAATAGTGGTAGCAGTAATAGTAATAGTTGGAGGTGATTTGTGAACACTATTGGCTGTAGTACTTTAGCCAGTGTAGAGTTCAGCTTGGGGGTTGGCAAAAGCCTAGCATATAAACCTCTATGGAATGTCACTAATTATAGACTAAGATACTCATTATATTATCATTACTTATACTAATGTGGTGAGCATTGTGGGCTATAACTATAATCCTCTCTAGTTGGCAACGATTTTACAGTAAAATCTAGAAAAAAAATTGGGGTTGCATGGCAAATACTTTCTACCAGCATTGCTAACCAACTCCTAGTAGCAGAAAATAGATGGCATAAAGTATAAATAATACAACTAGTGGAGTGGTAGACAAGCAGTAGTGTTATAATGGGAGCTCTTGGATCATTAACATGATGCATCTGCTTCAAATATTTCTCAGATTTTCAATTTGTAAACAATACTAGTTGAGAATCCATGGAACAGCGCATCAGTATAACAGAGATGTAAATCATCAAGTGGGATTAAATAATTTAGATTGTAAAAGAAAGTGGGGAGACAACTCCGGAATAATAAACCCAAACATGGTATATATATATATATATATATATATATATATATATATATATATATATATATTATCATTCGATGATGGCTTAAATTCCTAAATGCAAGTATAACTTAGTACATATATGGTTGTCTACCAAACTTAGATGACTCATAATTATGACTTAGTATGATATCTATAGCCCACAATGATATCTCTCTTTTCCTGGTATTACTGCACTTTTTATACACCGATTGTTGTCGCAAATTATGCAATAATAAATATTCAAATATAAAACATACAAATTATCACAATTACACAAATTCTGATCTCTTCAGTTTTTGCCAAATGCTTTTCCATTAAATGCTATTGCAAAGGTGACACAACTCTTTATCCATGCAATCAACATATACTCAAAACATCAATGTTATCAACCGTCTTTGACAGGCTTTACTTCTACAACCGCTGAGTATATTTCAAGAATTAATACAACAGTCAATTCTCAATGCATATCGCTCTTAAGCTTATAATACCTATCTATATATGTATATGTTTCCTGTTGCATGAATTCGCTGTACACAATACCCCTTTCCCTTGCCTTCCATGGTATCAACTGTAACGTACTTTGTTCTGAAGTAGACAACTCCAAACACAAGGCAATGTCTGAGCTTCAAAACTGTGCGCTCGGCATAGAAGCAATAAATTAGGTAAACAGGAAATAACTTACCATAACCAGAAACGACCACTTGACCACCGAGAGTCCAAATCCAGAAACAGCGCCAGCTCGTCCAGCAATGGTGACAGTGAGGCAGCAGAGAGCAGCAAACAATCCAATCCAGTTGAAGAGCAGAGCAACTGCAGGGAATAATACAAACTGAAATCTGCTTCATTACACAGCCCTCTGTGATCAGGCAGTGAGAAGTGCTCTTAAGCTATTCACTATTATTTAGTAAAAGTAACACAACCTAAGTTGAAATTTAAACTGTTAAAAGTGCAGTGGCAAGATTAATCGAGTCAAAACATCTCGCATTATAAACATGACATTTAGTTCTTCAGCACAAATTAAATTCTTATAAGACAGTATTGACAAAATACTAGCAAGTTTGCTACAGATCAATAAACTATTAGAAGCTAAACTCGTATCATAGACAGTGGCCGGAGAAAGGTGTATGGCATATACACAGTTCTATACGACAGTTGTTTATACCAGCAAATGACTTCACATGGCATATAGCTGTAGTACACGCACAATCACCATTAACCAAGTCTAAAGAACAACACAAGCTGTAGCAGTGGGCAAGAAAACTCTAGTCCACAAAAATAAGTTTAGGTGGCAATATAATGAAGTGTACTCAAACACACAACTCATGAGCTAGACTGCGCAACCAGCTTGTCTAACAAAGTGCTGGATTTGAAATGATAAAATATTGATGTTCAAAAGTAACAAAATTAGCTCAGAGAGAGACTTTTCTTGCAAAAAAGTTCTATTAAATACGTATATGTGTGTTAATAACAGCTGCAGGTAAAGGCCATTACTTAAAGGAAACTGTAAGTTCATTTAAAACTGTCAGAAAAAAAAGTTTAGGATTGGTGAGGAGAGATATTACAGTAGCTACTGACCAAGGAAACAACAGAGATACTCCAGCTCTGTGCCAAGCACCTGTTGCCTCAGCTGAGCATGACTAATGGTGTCAGGGTTGACATCCTGGTCCTGCCTCCCATCTGAGAAGAGTAAGCCAGGACCTGCCTGCAACCAACAATCACCTGCTGTATAATTATTCACTGCTTTACTTTTATTTTTTGTTTTATTTTTCTAAAGGCACAAGTTTCTACAAAAAACTAAAATATAGAATTTTCATTCAGGTACAGATAGCTTGAAAATTTTATTTTTGACTGCTTAACAGTAATTTTAATCCTGAAACTCTTAGAGCAGGAATTCCAATACTTTTACACAATATTAAACCCATCAATTTGGAACTAGGTTACATGTGGCTTTATTACTAGTGCATGTATTCTACCCATAGGAAGACACGCTGCTGACGCTGTCGTCTAGCCTCTCTCGCTGCTCTGTCAGGACACTCCGACTCTTGACCAATCAGAGGGACTCCTGCCTCATCAGCTTTACACTTCTCAGCCTCGTCATAGGAAGGAAGTTTGGTAGCGACATCGTACGCAGGAGGAGAGGGGTTGGTGGCTGCCAAGTCAGCACTGTTTGCTCCAGCATATGCTACGACATAGATAAGTTTAGTAATTCACACTCGTCGAAGAGTCTAATCACATCTTATACTTGCTATTGAACAATAAACAACTTACCAGGTGGTGGTCCTACTTCTTCAGATGGGTTTGAAGCATTACCAGATTCTGCGTCTCTTTGAGGCTACATTAAACAGAATATTCAAATTCTAAAATCTAAGCTATGCTAGAATAACAGCTTTAGTAGTGATAAAAACTGTATATAATAGAGGAGTGTTTCAATCCATGTCAGGATATGTAACCCAAGAGTCGCCTTCTCTTTATGATCAACAAATTTCTCTTCACAATTTATCTCAACACTCTGATACAGATTAAACAGCTATGTAACAGTTGAAACCTGAGTGGTAATCACAACGCACTGAACATGTCATGGTTAAATTAATTTACATAATATTTATTTATAACATTGAGCTTAGCTTTTTTTTCTTAATGTAGGCAAACAAATTGAAAAGCACCATAGCTACTACAGATATTTTATGTTTACAAGTCTTACCTCCATATGTTTTTGAATCGATTTTTAGACTTTAAGTGAGGATGTGTTGTACCAGTTTAGGCTAAAAAAATCCATAATAGAAAAAAGTTACATTTCTACGAATAGTCATACTTGGCTGTTCAAATTGGAAAAATTTTTTTTAGTGGCTTTTGGCTTTAACTTTTAGCACAGGTTTTCAAAGGCATGATTGAATATGACAGTTGTCTTATTTATAGATATACCGAAACTTGAGGTACTAATTAAGTTATGCACACTTGAACTATAACTCTCAGACTAAATGATTAATAAGTCACTAACTAATTATAATAATATTTTTGACAATGATGGCTTTATAATTATGTATAATCACAATTAAAACAAAAAGTGATAATTTATACTTGCTGCATAATTGATTTACCAAAATAATTATTTGGTCAACTTTAATTTATTTGCAAAAAAATTTCGATTGTTCTGTTATAATTGATTTTCATTATAGTTATTACTAATCACATTTACTTATATTAGCTAAAGCTGTGTACAAGTCATGTTTGCTTTAGTTCAGGGTTGTCCAACAGATAGCCCCAGGGCCGGATGCGGCCCCCCCAGCCTACATTTATGTGGCCCTCAAAGGCATAACATTTATAAAAAAATTTCTTACACATATGAATTAGAGTGAAAAACATCTTTTAACTGTCCTATTTATATATATGCTACGAAACATGAAGCCTGCAATTTGAAATAAAGTATTTTGGAAATTACTGATACAGTGGCCCCCCAGCTCAAACTAAACTTTACAATGTGGCCCTCGCCACTGGAATATTTCCTTTCAGTGACCCTCAGTTAGGTTGGACACCCCTGCTCTAGTTGATTGATTAAATAATTGACTGGCTAAAACTTTTTGAAAATTGAGCAAATCAAAGTAACTATTTGCTTTTCTCATTTATAATAACTGCAAGCTTTAAAACAAAACTGTGAAATAATGACAATGAGATCAGCCACTATATATTCATATTAATATTGACCTAAATTGCTGTATTGCCTATATTGCCACCATTAATTTAATTATCTATTAACTAAAGTGAAGAAAGTTTTAAAATTAGTTGGAGCTAAAACTACTAGCATAAAGTTATCTTATTTAAAATGCATGCGTGACGTAAGATAATATTAAAAATAAACACAGGTAAATGTTCAAGTAAACATGATATATTTGACTGCATTATAACCAATAAGTATAACTTACAAGTTGATTGAAATTGACTTTAAATTCAATAAATTTAAGTGGTGAGCTACGCATATTGCAATTTGTTTTAACTTATATTCTGATCTGGACTTGGTTATTCATCCAATTTGATCTAAATCAAAATGTGACTTGAGTCTCAAGTTGATCCAACTCTGTTTCTAACAAAAGCTTAAAGCAAGTGTTCTTGAGTGTTCGATATTTTCAAAGACAAAGATGTTCAAAATTAAATTTAATGTTAATTTTGCAACTTTAAGCTAAAGTTGAACTTTGGCATAACAAGTTCAACTTCAAGTTGAAGCTTAACGTTAAGTTTAAGCTTAACTTAAAGTTGAACTTAAGGTTGGTGTTGCTCATATCCATATTGACATTTCATATTCATTTTGATTGATATACAAAATCAACATTATAATACTTAAACTTATACTTATAGTTATAGTCTCAGCTGAGTTATACTTATACTTATAGTCATACTCATAGTCATAGTGAAACTGAATATCAATATGATACAATATGAATATGACAGTCACACTCACTGTCACTGTCAGTGTCAGTCACAGTGTGAGTGTGTAATTAAATTTATTATTATACATTCATTATCACATATTAGTATGAGTAGCACTGTATCAAAAGTGACATTGTATTAAACTACTCCAACTCCTTATCAGACATTTTAACTTACATATAAAATAATCTGATAATTATTGCTATTAGAGATGAGCTGTGATTGTTATTATTTACGACACAAGATGGCCGAAATTGCCTACATTTTAGCTATAGTTTTGGAATAAATACGTCTGTCTAACGTGTACACCCATAAACTAAATTTTTAAGCGCAGGAGCAATGATGCAAAACTAGACCGATTAAAAACATTGACTCAGCTCGGAATTATTCAGTGTCAGATTAGAGCTTCAGGCTGGCTTAAACCCAAATACGTCAATGTATACATTTTTATTTGGCAAGTTTCTTAAATGTCAAGGCTCTTGGTAACTTCCGTTGTATCTGACCCATCAACTACTTTTGTAGTCAAACTATGAGCATGTTCATGTTGATTGTTATAAATATTATAATTATTAATATAAATATTATAAACTTGTAGACTATCATGATAATCATATTTTATGATATTTGTGTATGTAATTTATGTTTATTTTATTATGATGGTATGCGTCTCTTTTTCTTGAATTCCGAAGATAATTTTAATAATAATGATACAATCAATATGAATATGAATATCAATATCAATATGAATCACTATCAGAATATAAATATGAGAATTCCAAATTGAAATTCAATATCAATATGGATTGTTTGAATATGGATACGAAACTCAATTTGGACTGTTATTCATTATTGTAAAACTGAACAGAAGATAAAAACTAAAAATAAAAGTGAAACTAAAAGTAAAAGAGGTTTCAAAAAAATAAAAATTTGGATATTCAATTTCATATAGTTACATTATTATATTTAGTATTTTGTAATTATTTTAATTTAATAATTTAGTTTACTTATGTTATTAACAAATTCAAATGGTATCAAATCAATTTTGAGTAATTTTATTTATTAAATATTACTACAAGTATAACAGTTAATAAGTATGATAATGATAATTATTAATCATGATAATAACAAATAATACTAGCACTGTAAGCATAATTATTGTCATTGCTACGGCTTACTTGAACTTGAAGGCTTTGGAACAGAGCTGAATTAAATTCACAATAACTCTAAGTCAATAGCTCAACTTCAAACCAATTTAATGGCAGTCAACTGATGATTAACGCATAATTTAAATGTGTAGTCAAGGGTTTGAGCTGCCTTCAGTCTATTTTAGTTGAAATTATGTTTATAGAGATAACTACCTACTACTACATTTCTCTCAGCAGCAGAATTTTTAGTGCAGCATAATAAATTGATGCCAACTGCCAACTGAAATACTTTTTAATGGTGTTGAATAGCAATGTATGGTGTGGTTGTATATATTAAATTGTATGATTTTCATACTACTACTTGAAACTTGATTCGGATTTTTGTGAAAGATTGTAATTTCATTTTAATATTTGAATAATTTTATATTCTACCACTGTGTTTTTGCTGCAAAAAAGTTTTGTTATTTTCTCTACCTTAGCTTACTTATTTTGTGGTGTGGTGTTTAATTGTACACATGCTTATTGTAACTGTAGGCTGGATGGTTGTAGAATTTTCTGTCTAAAAGAAGGCCCTTTGATACTAATGAAAACTAGTAGTAAAGTAGCTGATATAGACAATGAATCATTGGAGAAGTTCAAGTCGAATTCAACTGACCTCTTATATAAGAGCTGTGGTAGGAAAGTTGGATGTGCTTCATGATGACCACATATTTCATAGTACAACTTTAGGAAGGTTGAGATATTCTAGATCCCATGTACTCACTCAACAATATAGCTCTTCAGCCAAAGATGGCTCAGTATGTTGGAACACAGCTGTATCGGTTGCAGAAAAGGTTGTTGGATATCCAACAAGCTTTATGAATCTGAGGTTTTGGCTGAGTGATGAAATGTCAAATGTTGCTGTTAACATGCGAAAGCTAATTGGAACTAAACATCCCTTAATGAAAACTGCAAAGGGATTGCTTTTTGACAATAAAGAAAATATGCAAACTAGGGGGTTAGTTGTACTACTTATCGCTAAAGCAGCTGCCATGCCTGAAAATGCTAGAAAATTTGAGCATCACACTCTAGATAAAGAATACGTATCATTGCAAAATACTGAAGTTGGCAATCTTCATAGTAACGGTATTCTTAGCACACAAAGATCTCTAGCAGAAATTACAGAAATGATAAATACAGCATTTGTTTTACATAGAGGGGTAATGGACATTGACTTATCAGATAAGGAAAGACCTTTTGATTCTGAGACTGAAGACCTACTATATGGTAATAAAATGTCCTTACTCAGCGGGGATTACCTTTTAGCAAAAGCATCAGCTGGCTTAGCAGCTCTAGGTAACACATATGTCGTAGAGATAATGGCCAGTGCTATCTCTGATCTAATGGAGTCTAGATTCTTTCTTGATGATCTCTTGTCAAGTGAAGTGGCGAAATTAAGTCTTTCTCAATGGGAGGAGTTAGCTTACAAGACTGGAGCATGTTTGTACGCCAAATCATGTCAGTCAGCGCTTATGTTAAGAGAACATCCGGAGAATGTGACTAACGCAGCATTTGAATTTGGGAAATATTTTGGTCTACTTCGTCAAATAAAATCTGAACTAGATGCTGAGAAGGGTTCAGAAAGGAACCAAAGTTCCATCCTTAGTATTCTTAGCACTGACGAATTGAAGGATGTGCAGAATAATTATGTTGAGAATGCCATAGACAATATGACAGTATTAACCAATGTGGAAGCTAGAGAGGCGTTAAAAGACATAGTCCTTGCTCTCTCTAGTAGTATCTCATATGAGGTACTTTAACCAGCCCCTTATTTGTAATTTCCTACTAATAAATTTGCTTTTTCTTGAAATACTGTTATTAGTTTCATTACATGTACATGCACATAGATTTTATACAAAAGCTGGTTTTGTAAAGATATTATTTTTATACCATCAATTACAAGACGAAATATTTAAAAATGTTGCAGACTTCAATTATGAAAGCTGGCAATACAATCATCGCTTATTCACTGAGTTTTATTCTGTGTTTAAATCAAAAAGTTATGTTAAATTGTGTCAAGACGAAAATATTCACAGTGCAAAAATTTTTGCTGGCTTCTCTAATAATAGGTAATCACTCAGTATATAAAAAATTAGCCATATCTATTGGTAATCTTTCCGAGGAAGTAATAGGTAACGGTGCAATTATGGATGTTGGTCTGCTTAATTATATTGCATGCTCAGGTTTTTTGTAGTTTTATCACAATTAACTCATTCCGTCATATAATATTCTGTATTAATGTAACACATCACACTCACCTGCCTATCATTGAAATTCGAATAGATGCTGTATTTGTGTATATTGCACAAATAGTGAGACATTTAATGTAGGATGACCCCTCATTCACACTTACCGTATCGTACGCCGTAACAGCAAAAATAAAATGGCCACGCTGTTGCATTTTGTCGACGGGTGTTCACACATTGCCGTCAAAGTACAATGCATGACGTTGAGCTGTGACCAATCATAATAAAGCCAACTCTTGTCTGCGGTGATTTGAACGCCTTTGAATATTATTTACAAATTATTCGCAACATTCTTATCAAAAGATGTTATATAAATGCTATTTACTAAATAAAAGCGATTACATGGAAAGAATCTTTTTTTAAATATATTCGTTTTTAAAATAATTGTGCAAACTAATTTAAATAATGAATATTTAAGCCGTCCAAATCATTTTTAAGTTTTTGGTTTGCTTGATTTTGTGATTAGGGAAAGCTAGATTTTTAAGCTGAGTTTAATTCAAACAAGCCGGATAAAATTTTTTTAATCTCTTGAATTGATTAAATTAAATCAAAAATAAGCGATTAAAATAAACTAGCGAAAACGTTCTTTAAGTTTTAGTACCAGATCAAATCTACCCAATAGGAGCCCGCCGTGATTTTTTGAATCAAGCACTGCTTGATCAACGCCGCAACGTATACCGGAGTACGATTTAGCCCGGATGTTGACAAAAATCGCTAAAATTTGCTGTTACGGCGTACGGTACGGTAAGTGTGAATAGGGGGTGAGGGGTAAAAAGGCTACCCCCCTGTTCACACATTACCGCATCGTACGCCGTAACAGAACAAACAAAATGGCGCCACTGTTACATTTTGTCAACGGGCGTTCACACATTGCCGTAGTAAGTACAACGCATGACGATGAGCTATGTCTAATCATAATTAAGCCAACTCTTGTCTGCGGTGACTTGTACGCTTTTGGATAGTATTTACAAATTATTCGCAACATTCTCATTAAAAGATGTTATATAAATGCTATTGACTAGATAAAAGCAATCACATAAAAATAATCTCTCTTTTAAATATAATCGTTTTTAAAATAATTGCGCCAACTAAATCAAATAATGAATATTTAAGCCGTCCAAATCAATTTTAAGTTTTTGGTTTTCGTGCTTTTGTGATTAGGGAAAGCTAGATTTCTAAGCTGATTTTAATTCAAACAAGCCTGATGAAAGATTTTTTAATCTTTTAAAATTTTTGAATTAGTTAAATTAAATCAAAAATAAGCGATTACAATAAACTAGCGGAAACGTTCTTTAAATTTTAGTACCAGATCAACTCTACCCAATGGGAGCCCGCCGTAATTTTTTGAATCAAGCACTGCTTGATCAACGCCGCAGCGTATACCGGAGTACTATTCAACCCGGATGTTATCAAAGATGGCGCAAATTTGCTGTTGCGGCGTACGGTGCGGCAATGTGTGAACAGGGGGTACACCTTACATCCACCCTGAATGCACTAAGATCAGAAAGATTTTTGAAATCCGGCTAGAGCCTATTTTATAGTGTAGACTCCGGATAGCATGCACTTCATTGACCTGCAGGAGTAGAGAAAGGAGGAACAGGAAGATTTGATAATGTAGGGGTGAAAAACTCAACTTTTGCTGGTGTTTAATCTGTAAAGTTCATGAGCTTTTTGTAAAGTTTTCAGTTACTATAAAATCTCTCTTTGGAAGATGTCAGCCTTTTTAGAAAGAGGAGTTGTGTGATGTAAATAATGTTGTCTGCAAATATACCATTAAAGTCATTTTTGTTAAGTGGAGTTATTTTCTTTTGCCATGAGGACAAATTTAGCTAACTGGTAGCCCACTCTACCAATATTGATTTCTGTAGTACTGTAGTATGTAATCGTTGCGCTTGATGAGAAATAATATTGTGTTAGAGATGCCAATTTGAATAAAGAAAAGACAACTCTGTTTGCTTGCGATAATTTAAATAGACCGGAAATTAAGTTTTGCAACTCAAAATAGAAAAAATGGCTGCCGGGCTCAGAAACAATATTCACTCATCAAATACTCGCACTGTTGATAAGAATTTAGAAGATTCACAAAGTACAGGCAGTTTGGATTTGAGTAGCAGAAAACTTAGTGATTTTCCTAAGACTGCAGAGAGTTATGATCTTGCAGACACCGTCGAAGCTAGTAAGTATTAGTATAAGCTGAGGTGAAGTTTAAGTTTTAGTATTTGAATTTTGAATTCAATTGGTATTACGATTTACTCACTCTCAGTTTCAGTTTGAGTTTGGGCTTGACTTTGAGAGTGATTTTTATGAAATTCAATTATGATGATTAAGTGGGATCTCTTTCAATCTTTTGGTAAATTAGATACACTCGCTGGTGAGCATGGTGGTAATCACTAATACTAATACTCAGAATTAGAATAGTAATACAATAACTATAAGTATAAGATTAATAAATATAATAATTCATAATTCATTAATTGTAATACTAATAATAATACTAATACTTAAATTTGAAGTTAATATTAATACTATTATTTTATTTAATCTTATGATTTTAATTTAAGTTGTAAATTATTATGAATAATATAAATTATTATAAAATTGAAATTAAATAATAAAATATGATAATTACAATAAAAATAATCATAATAATAATATTATTAGTATTAATATAACTGTAGTTATAGTATTAAATAAATAATCTTATAATTATTTAATCATAATCATTAGTCTTGTAAATAGATTAGGCGTAACTATAAGGATTATTATAATTATATTTATTGATCTTTTATGAATTATTATAGTTATGATTATCACATTCACCGACAGTGATTATCAATATGATTTTGATAATTAGCATTGGTAATAAATAAAACCGACAACTGTATTTACTTTTCTTTTCTCTGTAATAGGAAATCATAGTAATTAGACACAGTTGCGTTTTTATAATAATAATTTCCAGTGTGGGGACCATGTAATACTGCTGTTAGTAATACTGTATTAGTATAAATATAAGTATAACTGTTAGTTATTAGTATAAATATAACAAATGGGAATAATAACTCCAGTTGTCTTGAAGATAATTAAAAGTTAAAAGATAAGGACTTGCATCAGTAAAGCAATCATAGTAATTGTAGTGCCAGTACTATATCTAATAGTAATGCCTATGTTGATTCTAGTGCTCATTCTCATACTTATGATGGGTCTGCTAGTTACACTACTCGTACTGCCACTGTTGGTGTGCTAATTAGTATGTATATGTTGAGTGTAGCGGATAGTAGGCTTTTGCATGTTGAACAGTTTAGCAATTTGCTTATAACTTGTCAGAATATGCATCACTGTTTTTGAAGTTCATACATGTTAAGAACGATTCAAAAATTAGTTATAAACTATATATGTTGATCAAATTTCAACAATTCAAAATTGAGTAGCAGATTGATAGTTGTCATAGTTTAAGATAGATAGTTATACAGGGTGAAGGTTCATTCTCTATTGTGTGCAGTCTGATTCAGGAAGTGTTCAAGCCCCACTGCTGACATACTAGTAACATTGAAAATTCAGTTTATTCAAATTATTCCAATATTTTAAATGTCAAAATCAATAATATAAATAATATATTACGTAGCTATTCTGTCCAATAGTAGTATAGGTCTTCAAACAATTTCACTGCTTGTGTTTCGCAGCGAAAATATCTTGTCATAAGACATTTATGTCTCACATTTAACTCAACTTTTTAATTATATTGCTTTTCGAGTTTGATCCTTATAGTCATTGTACATGTAATCACAAAGCACAGGTTAAAGTAATTATAATGCTATTAAGACAACTTTAACATAATTTGAAAATTTATTTACTTGGTTAACTATGTCATATAGTAATTTCTAATAACTTGTTTTTGTGTTAATGTTATATTGATTAGGAATGCTTTCATTTGAAAGATAATTGGTGTGTGTATAGGTTTTTCAATTAGAGTCAGTAGCTGAAATCATAGCATCACTAGTGGGTTTGTTGAGTGATTTCGTCTCCTGACACATAGCGATTCATCTCCGCTATTAAACACAGTTGGGCTATCTTGAAAGATGATAAATTTTTCTTATACATGCTCTATCTGCATGTTTGCTATCGGCATGTTGGCAAGGATAAGTTATACCGACTAGGTGAATAAACTATGGTGAAAGGGACTATTTATTTTGATATAAATTTTAAATAGGCTGAAGCTTTATAGATAAATTCTTTTGATAAACTTATGCTGTCTTTTGAATTATAAAAATGTAGGTTATGGTCACAGTATAAAAAACATCAATGAATCAATGTTGAATAGGCTGTTGACAATCAATTTTGTAGTTGAGTATTCACAGTGGTATACAATGTAGTTTGTTCCTGCTCAAGATACTGGACAGCAAGCAAAGTTTTATATATGTCAGACTATTTTAATGAAATACAACTCGTAACTTTCTTTTAAACTATACAATTTACTTTGTGGTCACAGTGTAATAACATCAATGGATAAATTCTGGGTAATAGTTCACAGATGACTGACTTTTTAATATTTTGGTAACTAATTTTGCAGATTTGTCCAAAAACAGATTCTCCGAGATTCCAGAAGAAGTCTGCCAGTTTGTGTTGCTGGAGAGATTGAATTGTTACCACAATGCAATTAGAGCTCTCCCAGATGCTATCACTAGGTTGCAGTACTTGGGCTTTCTCAATCTCAGGTTTGTAAAGCATTCAGTTGAGGGGCTGACTTTAACTTCTGTGAACTACTCAACAGTCAATCATCTCCTTTATTTTGAGTTGGATGTACTTGTACATGCAGCTTACATTTCTCGCTCATTTAAAGTTATCTATCTTTATGGGGGATGAGACTCTGTTAGTGTTTTTAATACAACTACTTTTGAACTGACATTTCACTGCCAACAGTTAAATTCATATAATTGTAGGATTGCGTTTTCATGTTTATTTATCTTCATGATATCACATGTGTGTTTTAGTTTCTTTGATTTCAGTTATTTGGCATGGACCAAGTCTTAAAGACTTGTGTGGAATTTGTAGTTCTTGTGGCGTGTTAAGTGTTATGATGCCTAGCAATATGCTAATACAATAATATAATAATATGATAGTATACTAATATAATGATATTTAATGATATACTAATATAATAATTTTTTCTGTAGCCGTAACCAGCTGAGTGTTCTCCCACCATTCCTCTCTCAATTAAAATGTTTAGAAGTCCTCATAGTTTCTCATAACAGACTGGTCTCCATACCTGAGGAAATATCTCAGCTCGGGCTCCTGATGGAACTGGTAATTCACATAGTAGTCACCTAACTTTTGCATTGAGTGTGGAATTGGCTAAACACTACATCTAATCGGATTGTTTTTCTGGGATTTGCCAAATACCAACACATGAACCATATAGTATATTTATGATGACTTTTGAACTACAGCAAAACCTGCTTGTTCATTTTGACAAATATGTATATTGGCTCACTGAAAATTATACATCTAAATCAACAGATGTAAGCCTTTTTACTGCTGTGCAACTCTGGTAAAGTTAAGGGTATCAATGGCAAGGGCATAGGATTCCTTATTTATTATGTCAAACGACTTGCTTTAGTTCTCTATTCTTAGTCTATCAGGAACAGTTTTTGCCTTACTCTGGTCAGCCAAAGCCCATAACAGCCCTGGGTCATGTGTTGTTTTAGGATGTTAGTAATAATGAGATATCTATGGTACCATCCCAGATTGGCGACCTCGGCGAATTAAAGATTCTCAATCTAAGGAAGAATTTGCTGCTGGAGCTGCCTCCAGGTACTTGTCTCCTTTCCCTACCTGCTGCTTTTCAGTGTCCCGTGTTACGCTGTCGGCTCCAACACGGGACAGCTGATACAATTTCTTAATCATTGTGAATTTATGCCATGCAATGGCTGTTTGAGTTTTATATAAGAGTGACTAAGTAGTCAAGACTGCCCTCATAAAGGGAAACGTGCAGCAATGATTTGCTGGTAGGCCTTTAGATATTCTATACACTGTCCTCCTTCTCTAAACGCAGTGTGTGTACAGCTACCATGTTTGGATTTGTCCCTCACAGTGTCATAGTCCCGCACCTTTTCAATGGGGAAACTATTGATATCCCTTAAACATATTTAAGAGAATTAAAGTTAAGAGTGTTGCTGATCTCACTGTGTCTACGTATGCTCATGCTGTGATATCAACAGCAGCAATATAGTGTCTTACCTCCTCATTAGACAGCTAGTACGCTCAGCTAACTGCTCCTTAGATGCATTCAATCAATTCTTTATCTATCATCACAGTTTGTATCGAATGCTAATGACTATGGCGTAGTAATTGATGCGATAAAACGATTTTTCGTACACTGCGATCATATGAATCTAACTGCTGACTGATACCACTGACACCTTGCTGGTGGGAATACTCACTAATAACTGTGAAGTTTGGAGTTGCGAAAACTTGATTTATTGATATCTATTTTACAGAGATCAGCCGACTGAAATTAAAGTCGTTGGATTTTAGTTGTAATAAGATTCAGACTGTTCCGTTAGAGTACAGGTTTATGGAGACTCTGGAGGAACTGGTGCTGGAGAACAACCCCCTTGTGAGTCCCCCTGCCAGCGTAAGTACTACACTCCTGATAACTAATATATGTATTACTACCCCCAGTGTGTACTATCTACTAATATATATATTACTACGCCCAGTGTGCCCTAATAACTAATATATGTATTACTACCCCCAGTGTATCTTAACTAATATACTCGTATGATGTATCACTAGGCTAGTGTGTCCTAATAACTAATATATGTATTACTACGCCCAGTGTGTCCAAACAACTAGTAGAGTATGTATTGCTGTTCTAAGTACAACTACTACTAGCCAATATATATGACCTGTTGAATATGCTGTAGACATGCACCAAGGGAAGAGTACACATACTCAAGTATCTACAAATCCTAGCGGTCAAGGAAGACAAACGGCGGGGAGTTCTTTCTGAGACGGGATTCAATAGAAACACACTGAGAAGATCATACCAGAAAGAGTGAGTAGGACACTGCACTCTTGCCTACCAACATATCATCCTATAACTATGCATTGTGTTGCAGCGTACAATAACCCATAATAACGTGTTATTGTAATAAGAGGCTTTGCTGTGTGCATTCCACACCATGTGTGTTCTGTTAGGAATTCTGCTCCCTGGTTATGAATGAATCTGTCATGTTTAACTAATCTGGTTATCAACATGGCAGTCAAACTTTACACCTACCTTGCACTCCACAGTTTAGTGTGATTTACTCAGTTTACAAAATCTTATATTTGCATTCTACCCAGTGTTTTGTTTTGGTCCATCGCCTCTTTATTGTAGGATATTGGTTTTTTTTGTACTGTAGAGATGCAGAGGCTGTCAGACTGAGGCGCAAAGCAATACACAGTACAGACTCGGGCTACATCACCGACACCCTACACAGGTGGACCACAGGTGGCACTGAGGTATAGCCATGTCATCTGTTACTGGATCATGTTATGCAGACACTGTATACTGTGTTAGCTCCTTGTTGGCCATCCAGGCATACTTGAGTGGTTTTATGACCTAATCAGTGGATGTAAGTGCAGTAATGGAGAAATTGAGAAAAACCTGTGTTCTAGATTAGGAATGTAGCATAAGAAGTTATGTTCTTGTGAAAATTTCAACCTGCGTCCCAAACCAAAATCGGATAATAACATTAAATAACTTAGACTATCTCAATTTCTCCACTACTGCTCCTAAGTGAGTGATACTAGTAGGTCATATATTTGATGAGTAAATACAAGTAGCAGTACATCTACTCTCTGATTAACAGAACGGGTTTGACGGAGCCATTAAGGCTGCCGAGTCGCTGAAAGAGCAGCGTGCTGAGCGACATCTGGAGTTGCAGAAGAGGATATGTAACGCGGAGCTGGTGAGTCCCAGTCGACCTCCGGCAGCGCTGTCGCCCTGCTCGCCGGATAGGGGAGACGGAGGCAGCATTTCTCCTCTCAAGTTTACACCCAGTGGCACAGACAATGGAGAGGATATGTTTGCTAGGGTGAGTGTCCTTCATGGTGTGTGTTGACCTTGACCGTATGTGTGTTGACCTTGACCTTACCTGTGTTGACCTTGACCTTACGTGTGTTGACCTTGACCGTATGTGTGTTGACCTTGCCATTACATGTGTTGACCTTCACTGTTATTGGTTTCCACGCCACACGTTGCTCACTCAACTATTTATATAATCTAAGCGGCATGTTATCATAATATGAAGAAAATAACATTTTATCAGGGGGTTTGAACCCTTACAGCACCCGCTTCGCTGTCTAGAGTTTATCCACTTGACTAGCCTTAACCAAACACCGAATAGTGAGCTCACCCCATGCTAGCTTTTCATCTTTATAATGATTAACAACTACAATGTGTTGTCTAACTGTGGAATCTTATGAGATGCAGTGTGATATGAGCTCTTACTTTCAACACTACTCTTATTCATTAGTTATCAACTTTAGACTTCATCTATCATATTAAACGGTATATACTAGAGTCTGTAAACGAGAAAATTTTTAGCTCTAAGTAGAGTGTATAAAGTATATGACAGGGTGGAGTTCAAATCAGGTTTACTCAAATACGTGTTGAGTTGAGTACTTGAAATTCTTAGACCTAGACTAATTGTTTGGCATCATGCATGTCTTAAATATATCAAAAAATAACTTTGTAGCCATGTTTTGTAAAAATGTCCCTGTGAAGTTATGTCAGATCCAGATCAGATCATGTCTGCCGTCTTTGAAATTATAATTTCATTTATTTTGTCTAAAATGTCTGTTTCTATTGTTTTTCTCCTTTACTTTGTCATATAGACTGACTTGTCTGCACAGGTAAATTTATTTCATTTGTTTCGTGTTTACGTTAACCTTCACTAGACTGTATACATGGTAGTGGTCTTTCAATCTTCTCTACAGCTTACTTTAATTTCAACCCTTACAGCTTCATGTTCTTATTCTATCCATCTGATAGCTCTCACATGTAGCTAATCTGCTCCATCAGGTGAAGTGACCCTTTCTTTAGATGACATTAGTTTGTGTTTCTACTTTAAACTTACCTCTGCTGATTGTAAGCAACTATATATATTTTTACCTGCTAACATCATGTATAGATCAAGTCGCTATATACGCTGTTTCGTTATATGCCTGTTGTGGTGAAGACAATTACGGTTGCCATGGTTACATGTTGGGATTCGTTTAATTAGGAGTTACAAAAGCAGAAGTATGATTATGAGCAGAGAAAGAAGAAGGCAGAGCAAGCCAAGTTTGAAGTCGGGGTTAGGAAACCTTCAAGAGTTCAAACGGCGTCTCCGGTAGTTCCTGGATCTGCCCCTGTTAGTCAACTACCCCAGCCTCCAGTTAGGTCGGCTTCAGTCAATGTTGGAAAGTGAGTCAAAGGTTTAGTTACTCGGGCTGGGTGATAGTTAGAGTCTTGTTTGCTTAGCATGACCTGATGGACTAGCATGTCTAGTAGATGTATTTGTGCACCTATCAACCCTCATTTTCCAGTTGACTGTTGAATTTACTTTGCTGTAGAGGTTTTGTTGTGTCATTAAACTTGTGAAGTGTGATAGAGGCATAGAAATGATACGTTATATTATCATAATTGTTTTACTACAAAGGGACTGATACATGAGTGTATTTTTTGTCCAATGTATAAGTTCCATTAGCAGAAAAATGCTACCCCTGATATATACAGCAACAGCCATATGAACAGGTACTGACACATATAGACAAGTATTGACACCTATAGTCAAGTACTGACACATATAGACTAGTATTGACACATATAGACAAGTACTGACACATATGGACAACTACTGACACATATGGAAAAGTACTAACACATATAGACTAGTATTGACACATATAGCCAAGTACTGACACATATAGACAAGTGCTGACACATATAGACTAGTATTGACACATATAGACTAGTATTGACACATATACAGATATATGTTGGCATATACAGACCTGCTGGTAATTAATGTTGACAAGCTATTATAATTTCTAATAGAAAGAGCATGCTCTATGAGGAGCGTGGGACTGCTCGGCCCACTAGATTGTCATTATCAAGGCAACATAGCCTCACTCTCCCTAACCATTTCCAGTTGGAGGGTACTAGGTAACAAGTGAAGCTTACAGCCAAATGTTGTGTGTAGCTTTCTTGAAACATCTTAAATAAATAACATCCACTACAGCTTCAGGCTTTTGACATGCGCACTGTTGCTGTGCTCAACTCTATGATATTGTGACAGTGGTGTACCCCTCTCCATTTTATTGGGGGTGCACCTAAATACAGCTTTGCAGCCATATTTCAGTCTTACACATTAAGAATTTAGCTGGATTAATTGTGTTAATTCTTTTCTTTGTTGTATGTTGTTTGTTTGTTTATATATTCACATTAGATGTAATATTTAGCTCAGAAGTGCAGTAAAAAGCCTTAAAATCACACAATACTGTGTTACCAGATTTAAACTGAGACTTTGCAGTCCCTAGTTTTGCCCTCCCCTCCTCACCCCTTAGGGTGTAGCAATTGACTGTGGGGATCTATCCGTAGAATTCAGTGTCTGTTCCCAAAAGCAAGCTAGGGTGACTAACATGTATATATAGAAGGCTAAACGTATAGCACTAGTAAATGTTACATATGTATGTAAAAGGCACACTTGCTAAGCACTGTGTTGCATATTTGCTAATGTGTGCAATATTTCATCTATATTTTAATGCCTGCTGCATATAAAGAAATGCTTACTGCACCTACTCCTTGGTGTGTTGCATCATATTCTACTCTGCTATGTGTTGCATCATTATCTTCTCTTATCAGTTGCCTGGCTATATCTTGTAGCAGCAGCAGTATATTGCATGGCTATAATAATGGTAGTGTGCTGAAAAACCCCTCCCTCTTCAGTCACCACTACTTCCATCCAAAACAGTAAGTGCCGTGAGACATTTGCATGCCCTACAAGTATGTGCCTTATATCTGCTAGGCTCAGCAAAGTTTACAGTTACAGTTACAGATTTTGCAGATTAAACTCTCTGTTTTATATATCAATCTCATTTTTATTCTTGTGCTTCATTTTTCGAGAAATATTTCAGTATTTGCACTTTACTCCTAAAGCATATTTATTTTATTATTTCAAATAATATGTTTTTATCTGTCATGCCTTGTTAAGTATGCCTGTCTCACATTTCACGCTGTATTTAAACTATTTATACTTTTTTTGTATTTCATGCGAATTATTTTGTATTTTAGAGAAGGAGTTGAATCAGAATTAAAACACACGTAAGTTGAGCAACAAAATACTTCCTATTATAAGAGTTGTCTACCCATTTGTAATACCTTTATACCAGTAATAATAGTTCATTAATTATTATAGCAGTAAGAATACATATATGAATATCTAATGATGGACAAATTGCTTTATAGTAAACTACAACACCTGGTAATTTAAGATATATATAGATATAGAAGGTCATTTAATTTTTTACTACCATCACTTGTTGTTCAGGGTCTGTGCTCTAGACTATAGCATAGAGCCATAGACTACAGAGTATATTGCAGACTATGCAATGCACTATGCTATAGACTATAGAGTATAGACTATGCTATATAGTATAGACCGTGCTATACACTATGTTATGCTTACGCTATAGAATATAGACTATATTATATGCTATACTTATTCTTGTAGGTTTGAGCAGAACCTGGACAGGTCTACAGATAGTCACAGGAGTTCTCCCAGCAGCCTTACGTCACAAGTTAGTAATTCACAAACTACTAGACATGCTTCAATATGCTTAACATTTCTACCTATCTTTTTAAGAGTCAACCTACATTGTTCACAATTAGTTAGGAAACAACTCTGGAACTTTGAGTAATTTTTAGTACTAAGTTTACACTTGCTTGTATAACTAAGCTTTAAAATTGACAATTTTTATAATAGGAGTTTTTCTGTAATCACTGGGAATTGTCTTCTTTTTCAAATTCATTAAGATAGATATAATTCCGAATCTATGGCTATAGCTAAATTGTTTGGTGCACTAGTAGTAGTGCTAAATAGTTTATAGTTATCTATATTACACAGTATAAAATGTTTACAAACCCGATTGTTGATTTTTTTAGTTTCATTAGCTCTGTGCTTCATAATAATGGGTGTTTTTCACACACTGTTGACACTACAGTTCCATGCAACTTGTTACCCTGTACCTCTGTAACAAAAGTTTTTGAGCAGAACTTGGAGTTATCTCTCTCTGTGTAGTGGTTGTCTTCTCTCTTTCCTAAAATAGTAGCCTATTCTTACAGGAGAGTGATCACAGGGTGTCAAGTTTGTCTTCTCGTGTATCTTCCGGGACTCCTGAACCTCATATTACGAGTAAGCCTCCGTTAGCGCACTCGACACAGGACAACTCCACTCACAAACTACCCACTCGAAACTCACACAAGGTAAGTTATCTTTACAGTCATGTGTAGCTTCAATACTGGCTGTGGTGTATTGTTGGCGAATGTGAAAAGTGTTATGAAATTTTGCCGTTGATTTTTGTTTAAGATTGTAAAGCCACGAACTAGGGTGTCATTGAGAGACAAACTTGCGGTGAGTTTAATGTATTGTGGAGGATATGCTGTGTGTAGAAATATGACCTTGACCTTGCTGCAGTCTACTAGTCCTTGTGTGTGTAATTCTAGTAGTCCAGGCAAACCATTGTTGTGACTTGCCGTGTTGAACAGTTTAATCCTTGTGTTTGTTAGTGTGTCTGTTGTTTGCTTATAGTCTGCTGCTGCCGCTCCCAAGGACAGTGTTGATGCTGCCGCCTCCCGCCACACCTCAACCAAAGTCACGTCAGCTGTCGGTAAGACTGGCCTTAGACTTCCTAAGTCTCTCAAGTCTCAGGGTCGAAGTAAAACGGCACCGCTGCCGCACAGCACCTCATCTGCTGCTGACGCTGCCACCACTGTTGTCCTCTCAATCTCCACCCGCTCACAGACTAGTCAACTCTCTTCCTCCACCACTAAGCTGCCAGTCAAGGCAGCTCTTAATGTCGGAATGCGCTCATCTCTTGGTTCTCCAACTCATGGTAATTCTGCTGCTGCCGCTGCCTCCAAGTCTAAGTTTGGTATGTGACACGGCGGTGCTGGCCAATAGCCTTGCATGCCCTGACCAGCTAGTGGCACAGTTCTGCTGACTCCCGGCAGCGAAAGGCACGGCGTTGCATGTCTCCAGATCTGTGGCCTTCGACTCGCGTGGCTCAGCTTCGTAGTTCAGATGTCTTTTATAGCCTCCACCCTCAAGTATTTCACTCGTGTTTCGGGTTATGTGGCTTTTTAATATTTCCTTTTTACCTTAAAGATTGTGGTGGTAGTTTGAAGTTGTGTTCAGTTGTGTTGAATAATGTTAGTGGAACGTTTGATTCACTTGGTTATCAACTTGAAATGTATAGGTTTCAGTCAGCTGTATTACGTGTGTTGGTTGTAGTTTGGTGTTTACTAGCCGATCTACTCACAGATGGGTTGTTTGTTAACTGGTGAATGGTTATTCAGCTCTTCCTGCATCTCTACATACTTCACAAGACAGGTCTTGCATGCTGAAGGCCCAATCCTATTTCACCTTCTCTCTAAACCCTCACGACTCATATTGAAAACCTCCACTTTCCATATCAAAGTAGCACACTTATTACTTTTTGTAATGATATAATTATCACTGAAGTCTATGTATTTTATACATACCTTTCTCAACCATAGCTTCTTTTCTGCTTCTAAATTACATTCAAATCTGGCTGTATGTAGGCATAGATGGCTGACCATATGCTTAAAAGTACCCCTGATTATGCTACTCAAAATTTTACCTTACACACCATTCTGTAATGAAAACACTGTTGATGTGCAGCTTTTTATAACCTTGCGTATTCCGAATTACATATAATTTGCTTGTGTTTTCTTGTATATGTATTGTGTTTTGGTGATAGTATAACTTCATGATTTTAAGTGTATTTACTAATTGCTTTAATTCACTTAATGTGTGTTTTGGCATGTAGAATGTAGGGTATAGGAGAGTGAATGTAAAGTGTAGAATTTAGGAATACGCAAGGAATAATATATTACAATATATAAATAGAAGGTAGAATATATCTTTTAAAAATAGAAGGTAGAATATGCAATATAAAAAGTAGAGTGTATAATGTATAAATAGCAGGTAGAATATATAATATAGAAATAGAAAGTAGAATATATTATAATGTAGAAATCGAAGGTTGAATATATTATAATATAGAAATAGAAAGTAGAATATATAATGTAGAAATCGAAGGTTGAATATAGAACATAGTGTATCTTGTAGGTTTTCAATCGACTAGCTCATTAGGTCGAGGAGTAAAGTTACCCTCTCGCTCTGTAAATGGAAATGAACACTCCACAGCTGACTCCTCCCCACAGAGTGGTAAATCCAGCACCAAGCCAGTTGGTGAAGCCTCACATATATCTGATATTAAAGAAGTTAGTTGTCTCCTCACTCTGCTCTCATGTTCCACATTTAATAGATTATGTATAGTTGGCATTAGACCTGAACTCCAACTCGAGATCTTTGAATTCTGAATATGTTAATAGTAGTAGAATTTTACCAGAACTGTTAACTCGTGCCTCAGCGTAATGTTGACTTCTAACGTTAGACAAGTAATGTAAGATGACAAATGGGAGCAGCCATCTGTAGGGGTTAGAGTGCTAGCTTAGTAAATCAGTAGTCAGTGGTTTGATCCCCAGTAAAGGCCATTGGTGATGTTAGGAAAAGCATCCAGTCATAATTGCTCCTGTGTCACTTATGAATAAGTCCTTAGCCCACTTTTAAAAGAACCTTTTCCAGCAGGAGTTCCCACAGGGATAGTGACTATAAACTTGCATGAGTTTTGTAAGGTGACATCTGCAGTAGACACAGTACAAGTTGCCATGTAATACGGGGTGTCTACTGTTTCACCACTCAGTGCAGTAGACACAGTACAAGTTGCCATGTAATACGGGGTGTCTACTGTTTCACCACTCAGTGCAGTAGACACAGTACAAGTTGCCATGTAATACGGGGTGTCATCACTCAGTTGACTGAGCTGCTACGCGCTGTGTTATGTAGATAATAGAATCTCGACTGAAAGTAACTCTGCCTAAGGATGTGATGGGAGAGCTGAAGGACGGGGTGATACTTTGTCATCTTGCTAACCACATCAAACCTAGGACAGTGTCACAGATACATGTGAAGAGCAGTGCAGTGGTGAGAGATAGTCTCTATATAATGTGTATATAGAGTGCCTATATAGAGTGTATATAGTGTCTATATAATGTGTATATTAAGTATATAGTCTGTATATAGTATGTGTATAATGTGTATATAGTGTCTATATAATGTGTATATAGAGTGTCTATATAGAGTGTATATAGTGTCTATATAGAGTGTATAGTATACGTATGTAGTATGTATATAGTCTCTATATACTATATAGTCTCTATATACTATATAGTCTCTATATACTATATAGTCTCTATATACTATATAGTCTCTATATACTATATAGTATCATGTATATAGTATGTATATAGTATCGTGTATATAGTCTCAGTAGACTACAACATTGCTCCCTCCATTAACTGGCAAACCTTTTGTCCTTCAGTTGAAGAGGTCAACATCTACTCAGTGACTGTAGTATATTTTCATTGCAATTTGTCTTCGGATTTAGCCCAAGTTGACGATGGCAAAGTGTAAAAGAAATGTAGAGAATTTCTTGGAAGCCTGCAGGCGCCTGGGTGTGCCACAGGTGAGTGACACGGCTGTACTAGTCTCCCTCCCTCACATGCTGCCTGCTGAAACTGTTGGAACTTCAGCTAGAATTATTTACTTTAAAATGTTGTTAATGCAAGCAGTTCTACTCGAGAGTGTCTTGCCTCTGTAAAGGTTTATTCACACTTGGGTGATTCCGTGATGAAGATGTTAGTTTCTTGTATGTCGGTATCAGCTGTTAGAAAATGAAACCCTAAACAACAATAGTTATTGTCACAAATATTTTACTGCGTTTGTGTAGTTAATGAGAGCAGATGAATTCACTTGTTAACTAACTTTCATTGTAAGTTTAAACTTGTAAGAGTTGTTTGATAATTACACATATTTTCTAGACTAGTCAAATCAACCAGATTCATGTTCTTTTATTTTTCAAATGTCTAAAAAGATGTTAACCTCGCGACTGGTTAACTTAAGACTGATTAACAAAAATCAATTTGTTTTTACTCTATCTCCCACGTGTGGACTTACCTTACTTCTTTCTATCGTGCTTGTTATATATTTGACCTTCACCTAGTCTCTGCCTTTTGTTTCCTTGAGTCGTGTGTTGTGTTGTTGCTGAAAATGTCATCATTCTCTGCTGTGACGCAGCTTTCTAGCTGGGTTCAAAGGTCAAGGTCAGCTGACTATAGACTTCATTGACTACACCGTTGTGTCTCTCCATTCCTACCAACAGCTACTCTGTGTGTGCTCTGCATCTCTGCTCTATGGAGCATCTATCAGTTCGTGTTGTCAGAATAATGCATGTGTAGTTCTTTCTTTGCCTCTTCCTTCACACACTTTTTAACAACCTTTTCCCATTACATAGCTGTTTGATTCCAGAAACTGCTGCATATACATTACATCTACCATTTTCTGTTCTGGCCCAGATTTCGCTTGAATTTCAAAGCTTTCCATGTCTACTAATAGTAGATGACTTAGTGGGATGGTACCAGGACAGCCGTTGATTTGCACAAAAGTCTGAGTGTTTGTAGCATAAACTGTGGTGTTTCTGGCTGTGCTCGTTATTATCTTGTTCTTAAGTTAGTAGTTTCAAAACTTGATTGTGTTTTCTTTTTTTTTTGGTTTCCTGTGCCAAAATTTATGTAACAATCTATGGCTCAAGAGAGATAATTGGGCTGGAGTTGTCTACACTTTTTCCTCACTTGTAGCCCTCAAAGACCTTTGATTTTCAGTCTTACCGTTTGTCACACATTTTCTGTAGGCTGATATATGTACTGCTGATGACATTTTGGACGAAATTCGACCGAGAGTTGTCGCTACAACTGTAAAAGGGCTCTGTGTAGTGCCGTCTAGTTTGGATGTATTTCTGTCGTACTTCTGTATCTATTTGTTCTTGGCCATATGTGTTTATCTGTATTTGTTTCAAACCCCTTAATGCAAACCCTTTCCGTTTTCTTAAGATTCTTGAAGGCAATAACACTTGTGCGGCTTTATGTGTTCCAGCAGTATTGCATTTTGCATGTAATGCCATTTCATTTCGAAGTTACGTTCTCTCTTTTAGATATAAGATAAATCTTAGTAAAGTCTGCTTGGCTTATCGTCATAGTAACTATTTTGTGAGTGTAAATCCCCTACTTCATACTCTCGTAACATCCCCTGATTTTCCTTGTGCCTCCTCTGAAGATGAGACTCACTGTTACTCTAGTTTTTATGATATCCAATTCCTAAATGCAATTTTTTGTTTTGTACAATCAGTCATTTCTCAAAAAACAGTCTTCTAGTACTTTCTCACTCTCTCCACACTCTGTAGCCATTATGTGTCAACAGCAACTGTACTTTATTACTGTATAAGATGTAGTTACAGCTAGATCTAGGAGTTATCTTCTGCTTGTTAATGTTACATTTACATGAACTAGAAAATAGCATATACAGGTTAACAAAAGTGTCATTTACTTGACTAATGTATTGTACTTTACTAGAAGAGGCAACTCAACTAAGTGGTTAGGTTTCCAGACAAATAATTGGCCCTCACAGTAATATTGCTGCTGCACAGATTTCTGTTCATCTGCTTATATATCGGCTATGATTTGGCTTTGTACAGGAACAGCTGTGTAGTCAGGCAGACATTATAGATGAAAAGAGGCCAGCCCCTCTGCTGTGTACACTGCAGGCGCTAGTAGACCTAAAAACAGCCTTAGCTAAAAGTGCAACTTGTGCTCAAACAGCCCCCAACTCTGTCCATAGTAGACCTAACTCACGGTCTAAATCCAGTCAACCTGGTCCTTCGTCTAGGTCGCTGTCAAACAGAACCACCGGCAGCAGTGGTAAACAGCGTTCTCATCCTCCTCTCCATTCTGTAGTCTGATCTTCAATTTTGTCACATCTTCATATTACTCATAAGGAAATATATATGTTATAATGAATTGTTTTTATTAACATGAGATCTGCCTGTAATTCTCATTTATTTAAGACCTTCTCATTTCTCATCTTTGTTATTTATTTATTTTTGCAGCAGCTTTTTCTATATTTTCTTGGCTGTTAATTAAACCGCAGTACCTTCACTACATACTATTACTTGTTGCTATGGTTTATTACTTTGAACTGTAAGTACAGCATTTGCAGCACCTGTTAGCAACATTTTATTTATGCATGTGTAGGGCATCCCTGTCTATAATCTAAAGCTATGTAGGCAGTATTTGACTAAGTTGTGCTTACAGCTCTAGATTTTTAGTACAGTGCATTTCTAGTCAATTTTGTTGTCACTGTTCATTTCACTTGCTTTTAGTACTCAATTTTTGCTACTGTTGAAATTAGTTTCTTAATATTTAGCTCTACATTTTTTTTCAAAATCTATGAAATTAAGTTTATGAAGAAGGCTACACACTAATGCAAAGTTTATTGTGATTTTTTTCTAAAGAATTTTCATGGAAATATGACTTTACAGCTTCTAAATCATTGGTGCTTTATTTTATTTAATATTTTTTTAATAAACTCTGAATTGTTGCTTTTACCAACTATATGTAATTTTCATAAATGTTTAAAGCATAAAAATTACAGGTAAAAGTGTGTTACACACCAGCAGCATTGTATATATAAAGCGTTATAAATACAAACATAATATTATGTCATGAATGCTGGTACAGCATTATATGTACCGGACATAATATATGGTAATCTTTGATTATTTACTATAATACAATTGAAAATGCACCCTGGCTAAAGAGACCGTGATAACCACTATATAAAGTAACATTTAGCTCACTTGAGATATCTAACTAAACACAAGCACCAGACTATCACAGTATGCACCAGGCCATAAAGCAGAAAACTGCTCATCATGATTATTTATAGTTTATCTTTATAGAATTACTGTCAGGTGGGTACAACTGCACTAGAGTTGCTATAAATAATGCCTTGTAGTCACTGAAGGTTCGAGAGTACTGAGCACTAGTTGTTATTGATTATTAATTATAAGAAGTCTGAAACATTGTGATAATCCTGTTAGAATAACTTGTTGCAGCTTGGAAAGTAAAGCCAATGTTGGTGAAAAAAACCAAATCACCCTGATCTAAATTGATATGTTTATTATATCTATATACAGCTCTTACTGCAATTCCTCATGTGCATGTAATTGTCTTTAAACGTTAAAACCAGAAATCATATACTAAATGAGCATACACTGTATATATGCATGCTTGAAAAGTTTGAATCTACAATTAGGAAAAATAAAGTAGCCCTAGTATATTCTAGGGCAGTGGTTACCAACCTTTTTCATACCATTCCCCCCTTTCATGAACGATTACTATTATTTTCCCCTCTTTAGAAAATTGCAATTTATGTGCACTTTAAAAAGATTGACATAATATAATATGATACATACCTTTGTGCCAGCTTGCTAAAGTCTGGCTCTGTTTATGACAGGGCAGGACTTAAGTCACTCTGTGGTCAAAACAGTTTCTTTTCTCACTTTTAATGGCTAGCATCTAAAAAAATCATACCGCACACAGATAGGTGGTGCTGAATGACATCAACATTTTTTGTGCTTTGTCAGTTATGCATGGATATATTTTGCTTGTTGGTAAACATGGTAAAGATTTCATTGCAGAATTTTTAATTATTTTAATGAAATCCTCGTGTAACTCATCTGGAATCTCTTCAACAGGGCGTTGGAATGGGTCATGTTAGAATAGGGTCACTGTTCAGTTAAAAATATTTTCCTTTACTAAAGGTAGCTCAGGGAGATACTGTTCAAACTCTATCCAGAGAGATACTCAAAATGGTTTCTTTGCGTAAGATTCTGGAACATGTTCTTTTTCTAATGATTAGTTGAGTGTCAGGGGGAAAAACACAATATTTTTAATATGAATGTAAACTTCAGTTTAGCATTGAAAGCATCATGGTTGCTGCTATGAAAAGCAATGATGTGACTGTTCTGCTCACGTACGTTTAGAATCAAATTATCTAGTGCAGGAAACATGGTACTAGGTTTGGAGCAAATAGTTCATTGAGATCAGCTACATAGCTGCTAAAAGTTCCAGTTGGTTTTCTTTCAAGAAACTTTTGAAACTCATTCACAGTAGTACAGGTAGCAGTTAGGGTTAATAGACATCTGTACAATATTAAGAGACATTGTAAAATATTGTATGGATGATGATGATAGATGAACTAAGATGAAGGTGTTATAAATGGAGATATACATTTGAAGTAGATTTTGGGAATTGTCTTTATTTTTCCCAGAGTAGAATTAGTCTACTGCTGGAGCTCAAAAATACTACTACTACTGCTACTGCTGCAGCTGCTGCTGCTGCTGCTGCTACTGCTGCTACTGCTGCTGCTACTGCTACTGCTACTACTACTGCTATCAAGACTGCCGTACTTTAGAAATGGACCTATAAAATTACTACACCTGGACATTCATTGCCTTCTCTTTCTCTTGCAACACAAAAAGCTTATTTTCACTAGCTAGGTTCTAACAATAACCCACAAAATTATCACACATGTAACTTGGAAGGCAAGGCAAGAACTCAAAATCATTAACTAACTGCTCAAAATTTTTAGAAATGAAATTACCCCCTAAAGAGTCAAAATTCCTCCCCAGGAGGGTATCCCTCCCAGGTTGAGAACTAGTGTTTTAGGGCTATGAGAATGAACCAAGGTCAGATTTAGCAACATTAAAAAAGCAAATTGCCTGAGACTTGCAAAACTAATTAAAGCTAAATTACTATATTCACTGGCCGATAAACTAACTGACTGTATATTTTCATTCAACTATTTGAAGGTAATTTTCAAAGTCCAAGAAAGTAGGTACATGTATACAGACTCGGCCTGCAGCTATGGATCAGTTAATATATTTAATTCATGCACCCCTATGACAATTGCATTACCTGCTTTAAAAAAATTGGTCATGCGTTTAATATATCAAGTTTAAAAATATAAAAGCATATATAATGCTACTTTATAAACAATCAAAGAATATTAATAAGCTTAATAATTTGTTTATTAGTTGATGGAATCCGGCAACTATTTTAGCCAAAGTCCACTTATAAAGAAGTCAAAAGAAGAAAATAATGTTACTCTCACTTAAATTGCAAATTAAAAAGCCACTAATTATTAGGACTCTGTCTTTGTATATAATTAATTACTTATTTTGCTTACATTGTTTTTTACAATAAATATGTTTTTATTGTGAAAATTGACAAACATTAATGTAAAACAAGATTGATATTTTGTTGATGTTTTGTTGATATTAGTGCAGTACTGGTTTTTAAGACACTAGCTCTCCAAATCATAAAAAAAATAAAAACATCAAATGACTTTAAATCACAAAGGTCTGATCATCTTTAAATCTGAATGTTACAGACCTAGTAACGACTGCACATATAATTTACACTGTATAGTGTATACCATCATACAACTGCATGGTTTATTATAAAATCTATAAGTTTTAATTATCAGACACAGCTAAAAGTACGAATTTGACAATATATATTTTTCAGGTGTTGCTTTTGCTTGCAAGTAATGTAGAGCAAGTTATTAGAATTGGTCTGGTAAAGTAGTCACTTTGCAGACAGGAACATGTGAAGCATGCATACTTCTCTCATGGGTGCCTAGAAACTTCCAGATCCTAATGATTTAGCAAAAATATTTGAAACCCTTTGCTCTAGAGACTAATTCAGAAGGCATACTTTAATCTATACTTGTAAATTGTGAAAACTAATACTCTTACATAAGATGTTAGCTACATGTGAGGTGGTGAGTCGTATCAGTCTAAAATGTAAGAGTAAGTGTCGAATATAATATATTGTATTGTTTAAATAGAAAGTGAAATTGTATTTTTACATTTTAATTAGTAAACATGGTTTGTAAAGAGTAGAAATTTTTGTAAAAAATGCTATGTTTAGTGAGTTAATATAATTTCTATTCTTATTCTAGACTTTTGGTGTGATTATATTATAGAGAAAGCAGGAATCTGTGTTTGTGTGCCAAATAGATTCAGGGCTTAGAAAGAGTTAGATTTGTGGAGACTATCCGATTCATTTCCTGGAAACCACCTTGCATGGTAGAAGGTATTGGAACTTCAGGTAAAAAGTTGAAAGATTGTAATTGGAATGCAATTTATTGGTGCAGCAAAATATTAGTGTTGACCGTTTAATTCTTAACAAGACTCCCATACCATTTCCTATGACATGTTTACTGTATTAGATGTTTATGAAATTAGCTTTAAGTAGCTTAAATTAAAGCAAAACAATATACAATTATATGTAAAAAGTCTCACCTAGTCCTCTGAGACAAGCTCTTTTCGTAATATTTTAACTATAAATTACCTATAATGATATTAAGTGGACAATTATAATATTAAGATGGGAGAAAATTGGCCTATATAAGAAGGTTGCTTGATTGATCAAACTGTGTTGTTTAGACAATATAACTTTGTAAGTGTTTCTAATACCAGAGTTCAAACAGTAAACTAGTTGACTGATATTAACATTCTTTAGACCAGGTAGATTGCATCACTTTACAAAGTGTAGAAATAAATATTTTTTCTTGAGGACTATTACACACCCACGCACTCACGCACCCACACATTATATATATACACATTACATATATATATAATATATATATATATATATATATATATATATATATATATATATATATATATATATATATATATATATATATATCCAATGCTGTAGTTGAGTTGCGCAAAAAATGCTTAGCGTGTATCAGGTGTGAATTGCATAGAAAAGGTGATGTTTTTGAATGTTATCTTTTTATATATATATGCTTGATCATTACTAATCTAGTAATTCCCTAAGCATTTCCCTAAGCATATTAAAATATTCTTATAATATTAAAACACTAAAAGATAATTACTAAATAAGTTTACAGATGAGTAGCATTGCCATATTCACCTAAATTTAAAACAGGTTTCAAGTTTTAGCCATAACAATATTGTTTGGCTATAAATTCAAAGAGATCCAATGACAAGAGCAACTAGGCTGCATTTTTTTTTAATACGTATATTATAACTGTAGAGTTTCAAGTAAAAGCTAATTTGACTTTTCAATTAAACAGAGTTGAGAGCATCACCCCAGGAGTTGTACTAAATGCACAACCTAATACCTGTTACACACATAAGGAAATTTATGTATTTTTGTAATTGAAACATTGCCAGTTCAAGAGTCATACAGCTTAATTGATATATAACTTTGACAGTTTGGCTTCCCATTAAATTTAAAACTGCAAATTTGCTTTACATTGCAGCATCTTTTGAACTGTTAAACTTGACTAATCTAAAGTAGAAATTTTTTGGTACTAGAAAACTAGTTCATCGTTAAATTTTTAGCAAAACTCAAACTGCATGGCCATAAGTTATAAACAATAACTTTAAGTTATTATACCAATAGGCAATAACTAATAAAAATATCTATTGTAATGGTGTCTAAAATTAACAAATTTTGCAAGCAAATAATTAATGTGTACACGAGGTACTAGAAAAAATAACGTTGGGCTCGATCATTTTTTTTTATCACTAATTATTACATCTTCACCTACCTCGACTGCTAGAAAATACTGTTGGGGTGCAGTGCGTCCAGCGTAGGATGGCAGGGAGTTGCTCTTTCGTCACGGTGACACAGGGCGCGCGTGTTGCTCACACGCGCATTTGCATTTGCACTGACCCGAAAAATGTATTATATATAGGTCAGGCTAGAGCGCTAATCAACTTTTAAGGTTTTAGCATTCGTAAGTTTATTTTGCACTTGCTGTTTTAAATTAATGTTTTTAACATTTTGATTAAAATACTACATTGCTATATTCAACACTCAATTGAAATGAAGAAAACTCAATCGTAAGTCAGAAGGCATTAGAGGCTATAGTTTTGTAGGTTAGTCAAGCGAACCGCTTGCGCTTTTTGTTGCATAACCAAACATATCCCGAAGTAACGCTCTTTTGTTAGTAGATGAGGCACTTTATGATTGTCTAACGCGCTCTCTTACAATTATGCTATCATGGAGATAAGAACTTAGGCTTTTTGATAGCGCGTGTTGAAAATGTCATCTCGCATATATAACAATCATTAGCGTAGTAGGCTTCCTGTAGTAAGTAGAATTCAATCCCAAGACCAGGTATTTGTGGCTTATGTAACGATCGCGAAGTCGAACTCAAAGCTAGGGCAAGGACGATGAATTTGTTATAAAACCAGTTTTATTGAAACGCGAAACACTATAACTATAAGTTATACACACACTTGTGATTTAATGTTATTGCTTATTCTTCTGGAGTTGAGGTAACGTAAATTAAAGGTTGGCCATGGTTATACTTATTGACATTGTAAATGTTATTGTTAAACTTGAACAGTTGAACTTGAACTCAGTGGAACCTATAACTGTATAAGTATAAGTATAACTATCACTATGAGTATGAGTATGAATATGATTAAGTTAAACTTAAAGTTAATCATAATCATAATGATAATGTCTCTAAGTATAAGTATATTCGTACTGTAACTGTAAGACTAAGACTAAGTGTGTATTAATTTTAAATATTACTGATTAATATTATTTATAATTATACTTATACAGTATAACTTATAGTTTTAGTTTAAGTTATACCACTAGTATAAGTTAGTATAAGTATTACTATTAGTATTAGATTTAGTATTACCAATACCATTGGCATTAGTCTTAGAAATACTAATAGTAATAGTATACTAAGTCTAATAGTAATAGTATTATGAGTAATAGTGAATGTTATACTCACTCTCAGCCTTATAGTTAAAGTTATAGTGAAACTACATTTAATAATATTATTATTATTTTATTAATAATATATCACTCATCTGTATCTCACTATGACTATCTGTCTTGAGTCTCTAAGTCTAGACCCCCCCCCCCCCCCCCCCCAGAGGGAAGAGGAGACCTTCACGGAGGAGTGTTATGAAAGCATGAGTTCAGCGATTCTAAGGTCTCTGATTGTCCTGGGAAGGAAACTATTAAAGTATATCACAATATGTTAGAATTTGTTGATAATGAACGAGGAATATGTCTGGACATGTTTTGTGTTAGGATAGATGGACAGTTAGTTAGTTCTTGAAAGGTAATAATAATTTCAGGACAGACATCTTCATTAGCTAGGAATTAAAGTAGTCACTTTATACGGCTTGATTTTCCACGTGACTCCAAAGTTTTCTATATTGAACCGTTCTTGAGCCATGGCCATACTTTGAATTCTTTTTAAACTCGATATAATCCGCAGTACCTTGTTCTAGACTAGTTCTAGTTTGTATATATCTTTCAAATAATGGGGGTTCCATACTTCACTAATACTTATACTATTAGTATTAGGTTTACTAGTAACTATTACTATTACTATTACTGTTGCTATTAGTATTACTATTAGTATTACTATTACTAATTTCAATTATATTGTGTTGGATATAATTTTTATATTTTATTTTATGTTAAGTTTAAGGATTTGAATAATAGAATATTAGGCTGAAATTGAAATTAAAAGTGAGTACCAGAGCTAAGTCAAGTGCAAGTCACATGGATTTGAGTAATTGCTTACTTGATAAGTAGTCTCAAATAGCCTACTTGTATTTTTTAGACTCCTGTCATTTTGATTTGCTCAACTATTATGATTTGCCTTAACTTTGAAACTTTGATTAACTTGCTGTAAAATCTCAAAATACTAATAAAAAAAATAGAACTCTGCTGTAAATTGAGAAATCTTACCTATAGGTTCTGGTAGATCTTAAAGTTGATGTTTCACATAAGACTGTAGTTTCTTTTATACAATTATACTGTATATTTAATAACTATGAAATATTAGTAAGCTCTGTTTTTATTGAAGTTTTAACGATACCTAATTTTGGAAAATTTTTGTTGAGTGGCCTTGAATATGAAGTATTAACTGAAACTCAACAAAAAAATTTCCTGCTAAGAGAGGCTTTTAATTAGCCTGTTGAATAGAAAGTTTTTATTTATTTTATCATCTGTGAACAAAATAGTGAGCACCTAAAACTGAATCATAGAGTTTATGTTGAGGCTGTGCTGTAATAGGAATTTTAATCAATACCTCAATAAAATGATAAGAAAAACTGAACATCACCTCCTGAAATAAGCAATGCTGTAAGAGAACAGTCATCAAATGGCTGTATTACTTGATCAGATAAACAATTTTAAACTTTTATCTAGTGTTTATTATTATGTAAAATATAAAAAATGGATTTATTTAATTTTATTAGTCAAGAATACTGTATCTAGATTGTAATTAATTTTATTTTTCAAGTTTTTTAAACTTTTTGCTGTGTAGCTCTAAAATCCTTCATTTTGATTTTTAATAAATTTGGCATTTTCTATGGCTTACAGCTTTTAATTTGCTTCGAACAAGGCTCCTACTTTTATTTTTTCTATTGCAATAATTGTTATATCGTTGTAATGTAGTATTATTTGTATATAGTTCTAGTGTTTATTTGTTGAATCACATTAATTGCAATTTGTGTGTTCTCAAGTCAGGGTCCCACACATGTAATGACAACTCTCACTGGTTGTAATAGCATGTTTTATTGTCAAAATTTATTGGTTATTTATAGCTGAAGTATGGTAGAAATAGCGCAAGAAGCATTCAGACTCAAAAACTTTAGACTAGCCAGTGAAATTTACGAAAGAGTTATTCAGGAGAAAGGACCAGCTGCATCTTTATTCATAGCACTGGGCAACTGTTTAGCCTTGGATGGTCAAATTAGTAGAGCCTTTACCGCTTTTCTGAAAGCCTACAGGTTAGCAAAAATAGAATCAAAAGATATCAAAACTCTAGTTCAATCACTGGTCAGACTCGTGAGAGATAGAATGAAGCAAATAGGTGATAGTGGACCAGGTTTACTGCTCAACAAGGAGAACATCCTGGAAAATGAACCTTTTATTTGCGTCGTTTGCATTGGGACAATAAATCAGCCTACGACAATTTATTGTGGTCATACCTACTGCAGTAAGTGTGTGGCTAAACAAGGAATTAATGTGTGTGTCAAGTGCGGATCAAACCCACAGATAGCTGTGGAGTTCAGAACAAACGTAGTGCTGATGGAGGTCATGACCAAACTCTTCCCACACATGGATGAAGTCAGGAGGTTGAAGTCTTACGCTAATGAAAAGTTTATTGAGGAGAACTATGATGAAGCTGTGCAATGTTATTCTCAAATTATTATACGAAGTAAGTAGCAAGGTGTAAAACAATACCTCAATTTCTGCGTAAAGTCTCCATTAGATTGTTGTATAAAGCTATGGTTATGGCAAAATGAGAAATATCGCTAAATAGCTTTTCTATACTTCTTTTCACCTGAGCCAATAAACGCCAGAATGCCTAACCATTAATAGGTGTTTCCCAATTATTGAATGCCATTAAAGCTATGAGTAGAGGGAAATTGATACTAAATTTTGACCGACGCTTTTCCTGTTACTAGCAATTACAGTCACATTTATATGTTGGCTCAACTGGTTTGGGTGTTACTTAATTGTAATACTTATGTATAAATGTTCATTCATGGAAAATCATTCAACAAAGTTATGGTTTGAAATAACTAAATAAAATAGAATTCTGTCTAATTTAATGTTTTCAGATCCAAAAGATCACACCGTATTCAGCAACCGATCCTACGCTCATTGGAAACTTGGCAAGTTCAAAGAAGCCCTTGAAGATGCTAAGATGACAGTAAAGTTACGTCCACAGTGGAGCAAGGTACAGTCCCTAAGTCCTCTAACCTATATTTGTCTCTGTGAGCTCTAGGTTTTGGCAATGACTAGCAGTTTGGATACAATACTTTCCCTCTCCCTACTAGCAAACAGCTTTAACGTTTGGTCCAGTTGAAACTTGTTCAGTAATGTTTCCTGGAAAATTACAAGCTGGCAGTGAAATAAGTGGTTATGTCAAAATATGAATTTATGTGCAGATAGTTTGTGGTGAGCTGTAGTTGGTGTGATTGTAGGGTTACTATAGATTAGGAGTAGCTGAAGAATCACTGGGTAGAACTGAGGAAGCTGCGATGTCTTTCATGAAGTGCCTAGCTATCGATAACACTACCTGTATAGCCAGCACTAAACTAACTGCGGTATGTAACGTGTGTATCATGTGTCGTGTGTACACTATGCTAGTTATGCTGGCGTCATGTTCTGGTGCTGGTCCCACTCTGGAGGGCAAGATTCCAATAATAAGCCCTGGTGGGATAGGAGGTAGGTGCAGTAATGGAAAAATTGAGAAAAGCCTGTGTTCTAGATTAGAAATGTAGCAAAAAAAGTTATGTTCTCGCGAGAATTTCAACCCGCACCCGAAACCAAAATTTAATAAACAAATTAAAGAACATGGGCTGTCTCAACTTCTCCACTACTCCTCCTAAGTGTGAGGTGGGTTTGCTCAGTACCTGTCTAAATAGAGCACTCAGCATCATAGGATAACCATGGAGTCTTCATTATGCCAGCATTTCCTCATCACTGGTCATTATATAGAATTATATGGTGACCAACTTGTTGCGTGAGGTAAGCTGAGTTCATTTCATATTCAAACACAAATTGCTAATTTACCAACTGCTCTGGCATTATTAGTAATTTTATGCTTGCAGTACAAGCCTTTCTCATTTCCTCTCTGTCTTCCAGTCAGCCAAGCTATTTGTACGCTCAAATGAATATTATGTTTAAAATGGTATAAAATATTTACCTTATAGCTGCGTCTAGTTGTGAAATAATTAGCTCATTGGTAATCAAATTGATAATAGTCTGACTAAGGATGCTGTCGTCCCTGTGTGGTCATTCATTTGGTTTTTTCTGCTACTTTAATGTTGAATGAGCTCTATGGACGAAACATTTATAGTTTCTGTTGAACTTGAGCTAATAGGAGTTTAGAACTATCTTGTCTATTGAATTTCAACTACGCAAGAACTGGTGTGTTAAAGATAGCATTTTTAATTACCCTTGCTAGGCATAAAAATGATGTCCCCAGAGAAACTGCAAAGGTTCAATTAATAATCTTCACCATTCATACCTGTTACTTAGATTATTACATATCTGAGGGGAAATTTCCTTAGATGGCAGATACTGTCTCAAGACACTCGTACTGCCAATTCTGCCAGTGCATGAAATGGTTACGTAAAGACATCAAACAGGAGATTTGCAGTAGGGCTGTGAACTACTACCTCGAAAATTATTATGTTAGTCGGAATTTTGTAGAGAATAAATGGCATTGCATATTGTTGCAGCCACTTGCATCTATGTAATGTTGTTGAGTAGATATATCTGCTATGTATCTAGTAAACCAGAATCTCTTAAAACTGCAGTAATGACTACCCAGCAGTAAATATGTTTTATAACATGATGCACTTATAAAATACTTTTTAGCTGGTACGTGTTGAATGTATGGCTTTTGAGCTTATGTAACTTTCAATTTTGAGGCTTTATGTAATCAAATGTTTTTACTTTACACCCGCGCAGCACTCAGTACAACCGTGGTAGTGTGTTCTGATAACAAGCGCATTGAGCGCGTGTTCGCATCTCACGTGTATGCCTGCAAGATGCATATTATTATTATTGTTATGTGCTGTTGCGAAGATAATTTTCATTAGTAGCCTTTTATGCAAGTTCAACGAAGCGTTGAGCCCAGAGGAGTATTGTATAACGCAAGCCCTGTCGCACTATCTTCCCCTGCCTTCATCGTACACTGGTAGCTAGGTTTAGTAAAGAAGTCGGTCAGGTATATTGCGTAAGCACTGCTCTACTCATCCTAGAACTTGGCCTAAGTTTTAGTTCATCGGTTATACAATTTTTTCCAAGTCTGTTAAATTCATGGTGGAAGATTTGAATTTAGTGATTAAAACTATTAATTTTTGATTACTACTGGTGAAATAATTACAACTAGAAAGTTTGGTAAACTTGAATTGAAAATTTGAGGTCGGAAAATGTCATTTTTGCACATCGATTTATGGCTTATTCTGACTCAACATTCACCAGCTGTTACCAGCAACATGAGAGTGGAAGAGTTGGTTTCTCCCAGCCAAACTCTGCCATATGGTTGTAGGCTTTCTTAGTTGGGAAACAGTTTTTATATGCACCTTCCAAGTTTGCCAGAAATCAATCTTCACCTGACTGCATTCAATTGAAACAGTAATAATTTAAACTCAAGTGGTTTAGAGCAATTCAACCTTGACTCAACCTTGGATTGAGCAGTTCATAGCAATGAGGTGAAAAAGTTGACTGCTTCCGAATACTGGTGTTAGTAAGTAGGAACGCAATATATTTGCTAGTAAAAATAGAATAAAACTAGTTCTATCAGTATTTTCGTGGAATAATTAAAATTATCTTCCAATTGTTAAAATGGGTAATTTTAAAATTTGGACGACTACAACTAGGTGTGGAAACAGAGGAAATAAGTAGCTCAACTGTGGTAAATTTAATTCTAAAAAATATCCTCGTTTGAAAATTGCCACTAGAGTGAAGAGATATAGATTTTTTCAGCTTAAATTTATTATTCTTGGTGCCCGGAAGTTTGGGTATGAAGCAGACAACTTCTGATACTGTCAACAGGGTTAAAGCGGTTTCACTTGAACTACAATAAATTTATTGAAACTCTTGTTAGTAAAATAGTTCACCAGTCTTCCAGTTGAGCAACAGTAGTTTTCTACAGTGGCTATCTTATTTGCTGCTGAGGTAGGTTCTGACAACTCCAGTCATTATTTACTCTCTTATTGTCATCACCATTTTCTCTAGGATATATAACTATTTTCTAAAGTCAACTTGGTGCTTATTAATTGTTGCCCTTTAACATTTCACCGTAGTATTTATTTGCTCAAGCTGGGCTTACTAATGAGTTAGATCAAATGGTAGCTTTCTAGAAATAGTTCTAGTGTAGGTTGTTAGCATGAAAAGTTGTGTGTGAAATCTATCAGATTCGGACCAAGTTGAGTTAAACTAAATGTCCCCCCTCCCGTACTTATGAGTCACAAACTGGTAGGAATGTGCACAGCTAAACAGTTGGTGTCCATATATACAAAATGTCGCTGCACTCAAAGTACAATATTTTATCAGTATGCTGTCAACAAGGTTTGCTCTTCAGCCTTGGGGCTATCGATAGCTTACTCTCCAGGACAGTGTACTTGAGTAGCAGTTATATAACCTCCGAGCGCGGTTATGTAATTGTATTTTTTTCTTTACGTGCACGTGATGATAAACGTGATCAGTACTGATTAATGATTGGTTAAACTAAGTATATTATTCAACCCCTTCAGCTTCGTGTTACAAAACAATAATGTATTGCTAATTAGCATTCATCTTGAATTGCAACTAGTAGATAGTTATAAGTTAATTTAAAACGAATTAGAAAGCTATACATGTCCTGTTTCTAACCATGATTGAGTGAAATTCATCTGTTATGAATTGAATGTTAAATTTAAAGTTTCTCTGAATGGTTGTCCCAATATTCAAAATGCTGGCTGGTTTATTCGTGTAGACCACGAACTATTATTGCATTTTATAATCAATATTTTTGTGCTTTGACCTTTCAACCCTTGAAGTAAAACACAGAAGTTATACAAGTCATTGGATTGCTTTATAATTTATAAGTACCCTCATCTGTGCCCTCAGTGCTGTATTTCTCACTCTTATAGATCATTCACAACTTACTGAAACCAAAGGTGATGGCGGAGGACTTGAAGTGCATACCCTGCTCAAGCACTATGCCGGTTAGCAATCTGATGGTGACCGAGCATACCGAACAGGATGTTGAGCAGGAACTGTGCAAGATTCGAAACCTTCTCGACAAGCAACTGATCAACACTGACCAGGTAAGCTCAGTTGTGAAATTGTAAAGTGTTTTTAAACTCAATAGTTTTATAGGGTACTTCAGGTTTAACATTCAACCAGCAATTGGTTGGTTCAACCAACACTTCACACTGAGTGACTTAATTCTGATATGAAAAAGAAAGCAACTCCATGAATAATTATGAAAAATATCAATTCTCATACAGTGAAATTTAGTAAAGATCGATTATTCACCTGTTCACTCGTTGTTTAGGAACTGGAACTTGACATCTCTGTTTCCAAAGTGGATTTATCTCCTCTTTCTAAAGACATGTTTGACTGCAGTCTGTGCTTTAGACTGTTGCACCACCCAGTTACCACACCCTGTGGTCATGTGTTCTGTCAACATTGTCTAGCCCGTTCTATGGACCACAGTCTAGTCTGCCCACAGTGCAGAGGAGATATATCTGAAGTAAGATATAACATAGTATATAGTATATTTAATATATTTACAGAGCATCTTTATAAATTATATGTAGTAGAAAAAAGTTGTCCTCAAGTTGCTTCAAAGTTACAACGGTTGTAATGGGTCATATTTCAGTACTTAGCTAAACGAAACCGAGCTGTCACCATTTCCATACAACATTTATTAGAGTTGCGATTCCCTGAAGAGGTTGAAAAGAGGAGACTACTTCACCAACAGGACTTGGCAACATTTTCATTGTAAGCTCGACATTCTACTCTCTGTATTCTTCTTTATTTATCTTTTGGTGTGAGTTAAATTAGTTACTTGGTTGCGGTACTCTAGTGGTAAATAATTGGCTGTTTGATAGAATGTCTCTCAGATTAGAACATGAAAGAAATGAGTAGTCTGGTCATCACTCTGCGCAATGCATCGCTGACCAGTTGCATTCATTCAGTAGCAAAAATACCCAGATGTGATTTCAGGGTTGTGAGTCCCTTTACAATCTGGTTTTATAGTGCAGTTTGTGTACACATGTAGTCAATCTCACCTCACATTAGAAAATTAATATTAAAGTAATTAGAAATGGAATACTGATTAGTGATAAGTTTTATTACTGGTCATTCCAATACACAGATTAATTACTTGCAATTATCATTAGCTAAATTAGCTAAACTTGACACATTGATTTTAATTGGCTACAATTTTTTTTCAATGGGGTAATACAATACTAAACAATGAATACTAACAATTATAATACTAATCATCATCTTCTTGGTTTATTTGTTGTGTATTGTATATACATGCATAATATAACCTAAAATCTAATTACAAAATCAGCAAGAGCAGACAAAGCAAAAAGTAAAAGTTGCCTGCAACTCTAGCTAGATATATTTGCCAACTATATCAATGGTAGTGTTTTGCTAACCATTTCAACTATAAAGTCAACTTTCCCTCTCTAAAAAATTAATTAAAGACATTTGTGAAAATATTTACGATGAAATCCATTTAAATATATATACAACTTTGAGGCTCTATTGAGTTGTGGCTGAGACATTTAAAGCAAATTTTAGTACTAAGTGAATGTAATTTGATATCTCTGCATACAAAATATGACAGTCTACCAAAAATAGGTTTAAACAAGGCAAATGACCTTGTAAAAATTCCAACATAGTTGTATAAGCTGTGTCTGGCAAATGTAACATTAATAGCCCAGGTATAGTGGTGCCATCAAAACAGCATGACTTTGCACCTGATAGTAAACAACTTGATAAGTATTTTATTTTTTTTAAATATTTTTGCAGCCATCACTCTTTGGTAGTTTAGTTAGAAGCTGATAAGGTTTCAGGTACAGAGGAATAAATAGGTTGCAGATTGTAGGCCTTTGGGCATTTTTGATGTTTCCCCCCCCCCCCCCCCTAAAATTCAACTGATAATTTGAACATTAACATATTATGCTCTTTCTTCATTTGGAGCACACTCTGTTTTGCTTAAATTATATTCACTCTTATTACAAGTTGCAAGTAACTTTTAATTGATGTTACAGAGATATTGCATAATACTTAATTAAAGTGCAAATAGAGCACATAACTCCCAAGTTTGATTAGCCACTAATGGTCTAGTGGCTATATTTTTCAGATCCGAGGCAACGGCAGAAATTCCAATATTTGTCTGTGCTATAGCAATACCGACCATATCCTGTCCTCTTCATATATTTGAGCCGAGATACAGGCTTATGATGAGACAAGTCATGGAAACGGGAGTTCGACAGTTCGGGATGTGCTACCCAATGCCTGCAGAGTAAGTGTTATCTGTAGCTACCCAATGCCTGCAGAGCAAGTGTTTTCTGTAGCTACCCAATGCCTGCAGAGCAAGTGTTATCTGTAGCTACCCTATCCTGCAGAGTAAGTGTTATCTGTAGTTATATGTTTGTTAATCTTGTAGAGAGGGGGGCTATGCTTCTGTTGGGACCATGCTAGAGATCAACGATTTGAAGTTCTTTGACGACGGCCGCTCCGTGGTGGATACGATTGGCGAGAGACGGTTCAGAGTGCTGAGCAGGTCCATGAGAGACGGCTACAATGTTGCTAAAGTTGCTTTCTTAGAAGATACAAAGGAGGAAGAGAATACTTTTCAAGGTACTGTCCTTCTATCTACTCACCCTCTCTCCCCCCCCTCTCTCTTTCTCTCTCTCTCTCTCTCTCTCTCTCTCTCTCTCTCTCTCTCTCTCTCTCTCTCTCTCTCTCTCTCTCCCACTCTCCCTCTCCCTCTCCCTCTCTCTCTCTCTCTCCCTCTCTCTCTCCCTCTCTCTCTCCCTCTCTCTCCCTCTCTCTCTCCCTCTCTCTCTCCCTCTCTCTCTCTCTCTCTCTCTCTCTCTCTCTCTCTCTCTCTCTCTCTCTCTCTCTCTCTCTCTCTCTCTCTCTCTCTCTCTCTCTCTCTCTCCCTCTCTCTCTCCCTCTCTTTCTCTCCCCCTCCCTCTCTTTCTCTCCCCCTCCCTCTCTCCATCTCTTTCTCTCCCTCTCTCCCCCTCTCCTCTCTCTCTCTCCCCTCCACCTTTCACCCCTCTCCCTCTACCTCTTTTCTCCTCTCCCTCTCTCCCCTCTACCTCTCTCCCCTCCTCTCTCTCTCTCTCTCCCTCCCCCTCTCTCTCTCTCCCTCTCTTTCCCATCTCTCCCCTCTCTCCCCCCTCTCTCTTTCTCTCTCAAGACACCTGTTTCAAACATTTAGCTAGAGATTTATCTACTCATCTTGTAGAGTTGGCTAGCTTACACGACGATGTTTACCAGAAAGCCAAGAACTGGGTTGCCTCTTTATCAGAACCGCTCACAGATAAGATTCGGCATCAGCACGGCACGCTGCCTCCTCCTGACCCAGACATCCAGGTATGTTCTTCAACAGTCACTGCATACAGTATGGTGCATTTGCTATGCACATCCTTGGACTCTGGTTTAGAGAGTTTAAATTCGCTGAATTTTAATGTATGTTAGTAATGGTCACAGCAAAGGGTGTGTAAATACACCTCTTCAGTCAATAAGCCGCTAAAATTTATAAGGTTTATTAACGGCACAGAGGTCTGACTCACTGTAAAGCATTCAAATTGTGGTTGAAATTTCTCTTTCTAGTCAGCAGATTAGAACAGTTTACAAAGTGTTCTTATCTCGTGTTTCTGCCAGTGATGTGTGTGGGTAGTATAATAGTATGTGTAGGGAGTATAACAATGTGTGTAGGGAGTATAACAATGTGTGTGGGTAGTATAAGAGTCTGTGTAGAGAGTATAACAATGTGTGTGGGTAGTATAAGAGTCTGTGTAGGGAGTATAACAATGTGTGTGGGTAGTATAAGAGTCTGTGTAGAGAGTATAACAAGTTTTGTGTGTGAGGTTTAATATAAAAATATCTGTAGGTACTATAACCATGTTTGTGGTTAGAGTATAACAATGTGGGTAGGTAGTATAACAATGTGTGTAGGTAGTATAACGAATACTGTTTCCTCTGTGTTGACAGGGTGTTCGGCTGGGACCAAAGTGGATATGGTGGCTGACAGCGGTATTGCCCCTGGAACCCAAACACCAGCTAGTTTTGCTCAGCATGACCTCTATGAGGTGTAGACTCACACTCATAAATCAAGTCTTGGCATACTGCGCTAGACAGCAATGACTAGCCAACTTTCTGTCGCCGTCTAACAGACACTTCTGTCTTTTACTCATCACAATATTTGGCCTCATCCTTAGCTGCCTGCTGAAATACTTTCAAGTGGAGAGTATCACTGCTTTTATATAAAACCCCTTAACTCTCTTTTCTATATATTGGATGAATTGTGCGCGACCTCTCATAGCTAAATATATTTCACTTGTCTTAGCACGAGAGAATACTGGTGCTTTCAACGTTTCAGGTCTGGCAATCACCGTTATGGTATTTAAATATTTTTCTTACGTTCTTTATTTGGAGAAAACGCTTTAGCATGCTCTCTTATGCTATTCCATTTATATTTCATTTCGTTTATTTTTAAAGCTGTTAACAAAAAAATTGATATTTATGTATACCAATAAGTTATGTTAAAACGAATAAGTTATGCTTTACTGTCGTATTTATTCAGTGTTGAATGTTTATGTTCTATAATAAACAGAAATTATATATTTTATTGAGTGTTCTATTTTTCTACTTCGAATTTATAAATTTCTTATATATATATGTACTCCCTGTTGTACTCTACTACCTTAGCAGTATTAAATTGTAACTGATCAGTTATTGGGTAAGATCCGGCAGAACCATGCAGCCTGTGAGCATTGACCAGTCCCAATGTAATCTTATAATAGGTATAAATAGCATGAGTATTCATCTCAGAGTAGAAATTCATTGAGCAGAGGCTAAACCATTTCGCTCTAGCACTTTTTCGCTAAGGCTCACACTGTACCTACCGAGGGAAAACAATTTCAACAAATAAATGTCCCCAAGAGGATATTATACAATGGATTCGAATGTACTTTTAAAATAATTAGCTACACAACTGGTTAAATACATTGTAACAGGATCTGTTATCTAATCTCTTCTATACAAGAATCTCTGTACTGGTTAAAAGGAAACCAGCCATAAGACGAAAGAAGCAAATTTCAAGTTGTCTCACGTTTAATGACAGACTTTTATTAATTGCCTGCCCTACTAACTCAATTTAGAACTGTTCCTAGGATGGTTGTTGCTCTTTACCCAGAACAAGTTAATGGGTTGAGTCTTTGGCAAGCAAATCACTAATGTAGAATTTTAAGTTCGAAATGATGTGTCGATATGTAACTTTGACATTAGGGTCTGTGATTTAGGAAAATAAATCATGGCTTAGTTTAATTACATGGGCAGAAAACTTCTGCTGGAGAATATTATAGTGTAGCCACTTGTAGAATGAATATTGCATACAAAACTACATAGCAGCCAGAGAAAATGAGAACAATTACTGTTGCAAGTGCTTGATTAATGCATAAAATTAAACGCAACACACCATAACCGTATGAACTATGGTATATTTTATTTCAAGTTGGGTATAGGCAACTTGGTTTAAAGATGCGGTGGTACAACGTTTCAATTTCTGCTAAATTTACTATCAAAGATTCATATTTTTCTTTGTATCAGAAAACATTTGCCACATATAATGAGAAAGAATTTGCTGGTACTGCATCATGCACCTATATATATAACTAATACAGGGAAAGTTTTCCCTAAATACAGGAATAATATTTGTTGAAAGCTCACATGATGAAGTTCAAAATTTATAATTGTCACAAAATTTGACTATAGCACAACTTAAGCTGGATCTTAATATTTTATTCCCATCATGATTGCTCAATAAGTTTGACTTACAATATGTAAAAGTTAATTGCCCCCAACTGAGATACGAATCTTCGCATCTTGTATGTGCCGGCAAAGCTAATCATTGCACCACAGAGACTGTGGAATTTTTAACAACATTTCACCTACTTCTCTTTAGAACTGCAATGGCCTCCCCCCCCCCGTACTCTGTCAGTTCATGGGCTCCACGTGCCATTCAACTTCCTAAGGGTGCTCCCCAATATACGACCGGCCGAAATAGCTTGTAAAACTTTTGCCCCCCACTGAGATTTGAACCCGAGACCTCTGACTTGCAAGCAGGTGTGCAAACCACTACATCACAGGGGCTAAAAGATTTCCACCCTAAGTATTGTTTTGGCTCAACATATTGTTTTTTCTTCAGAAATAAAAGTCAGCAATATAAAAAATATTATGTCTGACAAACTAAATTATAACGGTATATCAAGCTTTTGTTGCTAGCTAATGTTTTTTTAGAATTGTCAGCTCTTTGTAGTTTACTTCTATTTGAATAGAGAAATATTTACGGACTCGTGAATAAAAGGCGAAATTATAATTTTCAATTTTCCAACTAACCATTGGGTTGTCTCCCTTCCAAAAGATAAGCGGTGATATAATTTCAATTATTGTGAACTCATTACTACATACTATCAAAGTTTGTGCAGACCTCATTGCGATTTTGCTTTGGTAACAAAACCTGAGAAGAAAAATGAAGAATGCTACCATTATCATTATGATAAAGCTTAACCTTGTTCTGTGGCTGTATCATTGTGACCATTATTACCCATGCTACTATTATTATTTTTGCCACGTTTTCTCATAGCTAACCAGTTTCATTACACTTACAGACTAATTTAGTTTATAATCACTTGATCATGATGGTAGTAATTATGTTGGTTATAACAAAATAATTTAATTATGTCTATTAGTATTACTATTAGTATTACTATTACTATTAGTATTACTATTAGTATTACTAATATTAGTATTTCTAATAGTAATACTAATAGTAATAATAAGTAATCTGTAATTGTGTTACACTTACTGTTAGTGTTACTGTTGGTGTTAGGTGTTGGAAATTGATTAAAGTTGTGAGCTAATCATAAACAATGAAACATAACGTTCAACTTTAAGTGACTAACCTTAACTTACAGCTTGTACTGCGACCGGTACTTGTAGTTGTACTTCTACTTGTACTGATATTAATACTTGTACTAATATTCATATTGATAACTTAGAGTGATAGTGATACTGATAGTGTGATACTATTACGATTAATGTTAATATTATTCATACTGCTACACTCACTAAATGTGTTGCAGGCACAGTGCTCATATCCATTAGATTTAATTTTTAGTTATTCATTTTTACTATGAGTATAACTATGTTATTAATATTGTTATTTATTATAATTATCAATTAACTTGGAATTGATGATTGTTAAATTTAGTATTTTATATTTGTTGTAACTATATAATAGAAATTATCATTACGCTTGCAATGGGATTAATGATAGTATAAATATTAATTGAATGTCAGTCATAAATTGTACTGATAATATCAATCTAGGGTATTCAGTTTGAATTTATTATTAAATGGTCTATTATGTTGAAATTAGAAATTATGCCATTTAGTTCTATATGCATTGTTATTATCCACAATTTATTTTTAATATAGCATGTTATCGTAATAGTAATTGTTAATTATGATAATGAAGTAGGGCTGGCCCTTTGTAATTTATAAATACAGTTGAATTTAAAAATAGTAAGGCCCATTTAACACTTTAGATTTGTACTAGTATTGTGTCAGAATTGTATAATTTGATTCTCAACCAAGAGATGGTAGGTTTTAGAGTATAGCTGTGTCATTTCTGGCATAAACCCTTGAGCATGCTTTGCACCCTGAAGAGTATAAAATAGGACCTAAAATAAAAGAGGCCCGTGTATATAATCAGCATGCATGTATGGTGTCCACCTCTGCCTTTTTATGTGGGAATTTTTTTTATTCTGAATGTCTTATAAAATCTTTGTCAAGAGGTTTTGGGACTAATTAAAACTAAAATTACGATCAATATACTCCTATATATTATCAAATGTTGCATACACATCTTCTGAAAGTATTATTTTTGGTTATTTCAGTACGAGAAAATTTTGTTCCTTTTCTCCTGCAACTACTTGACAGATTTCAAAGCTTCAAATATTACTGCCTTAAATGACCTCATTCTAATAATATTTTGTGTAAAATCATGCCTCTCTGTTGTTCAATTTAAAACGACAGGACAGATATATTTAATTCTCTATTACTTGAAATTATCTACTTCATGCTTCCAATTTACTGCGGATCTTTTACAGGTAATTTATGGCATTGAAACCGGTATTACGATATAAAATAGATGAGCTTTTTATGAAATGGATTACAGACAAGGCTGTCCAAAACTCACTCAACTCCAGTTTGGCTCAAATATTGAAAGGAGAAATTGTCACTTACGCTACTCCACAGGTGCGTTTTTGGTAAAGCTACTTCATGCGCAGACAAGAGCAAATCTACACGTTCAGAGTTTATCTTATACTACTCCTAAAACTTCGAAATGCACCAGGCTAAGATATGCTCTGACTCTATCTGTCCTAAATGTCTAAATACGGTGGTAAAAATAGATAGAATAAATGTATATTTGAAATATACTTTGAGTAGGGGGCAGCCGTGAGGTTAGAGCATTTGCTTAGTAAACACGAAGTCATGGGTTCGAACCCCGACAAAGGCCATTGGTGATGTTAGAAAAAGCATCCAGTCATAATTGCTCTTGTGTCCCATCTGAATAAGTCCTTAGCCCGATTTAACAATAAACCCTTCCCGTCAGGGGTTTTCTCGCAAAGATGGTGACTACAAACTTGAGTGAGTTTAATATATACTTTGAGTAGCCCTAAACTGCTCCTCCTTCAAGTAGTCTGCCATACTTGTAGGCCAGTGAATCTGCTTCCTTAGCCAATAGGAGGACACAGTCTCCTGGTAAAGCTATTTCTGCCAACCGCCCAGCTTCCCCGAGCACTCCACCATGTTCTCCACCTCCTTCCAAAGTTACTGCTAGCCCTAGATCTCCCCGCAGTCGCCATCGCAAGAGTATAGCCAAAGTAAGTTCTCTTACTAAGTCATGGCTACAATATTCTGTTTCATTTTCTTACTATTTTAGCTTTTGGATAGTCATTTCCTGAGAAGATGACTTCTGCTAAAGGTTTTGTGACCTCATGTAGTAGCTGTGTTATATTCATGCACTATATTTTGTTGTCAAAATTATGTTCTCTTTCTAGCACAAAATTTCTTTAATTTGAAGTTATCTTCTTTTGCATAAGATCATTTGTAAATTACAGCTGTGCTAATTTTGTGGTTGGTGGAAATTTGTAGATGTTGAAAAAACTTTCCTGAGCTGAATATTTAGTCATTAAAATTGAATTTATTTGAATAAAAGTAATGCAGGTGATGTTTTACTAACAATGATAAGGTGACCACACTTGTATATAGATATCAGAAATGTATATTTGAGAATAATATTCTAAGATTTCAATATCAGATGAACCTTTAAAATATCATTCGTTTTCACTAAAAAAAATATTTTCAGTTTACACACTGCTTCTTAGCACTCGTAACATGCGCCGTTTGGGATCGTCAAAATGGGACATAAATGACAAGAAGTCCAATATCAGTTCTTATATGCGAGGATTTCTAACGGTGTGATAAAATCCTAGTTACATGTGATGAACTAGAACTGGTAGCTGAAGTGTACACAGATACTACAGGAAGCACATGCCTACCACATTGCATGCATAGGATACACTCGCTATTTGTGTCACATTTCTAAACTATAATGAACTTTAATCAGCAAAATTGGCATTCTAAAACTTAGCCAGTCACATTGTGACATCTTCTTGCTCACCCTTTGAAGGGTGATAAAACTGGTAAATTTTTATCTTTATTATATTGAAAATCATAATTTTTTCAACATTCACACTCATTTATAAGTTATTTTCCCTCTTTGTGGTGTGTAGTGTAGGGAGATAGTGTGTAGGAAGATAGTGTATAGTGTAGGGAGATAGTGTATAGTGTAGGGAGGTAGTGTGTAGTGTAGGGAGATAGTGTATAGTGTAGGGAGGTAGTGTATAGTGTAGGGAGACAGTGTCTAGTATAGGGAGATAGTGTATAGTGTAGGGAGATAGTATGTAGTATAGGGAGATAGTGTGTAGTGTAGGGAGATAGTGTGTAGTGTAGGGAGGTAGTATATAGTGTAGGGAGATAGTGTGTAGTGTAGGGAGATAGTGTATAGTGTAGGGAGGTAGTGTGTAGTGTAGGGAGGTAGTATGTAGTGTAGGGAGGTAGTATATAGTGTAGGGAGATAGTGTGTAGTGTAGAGAGGTAGTGTGTAGTGTAGGGAGGTAGTGTATAGTGTAGGGAGATAGTATGTAGTGTAGAGAGGTAGTGTGTAGTGTAGGGAGGTAGTGTGTAGTGTAGGGAGATAGTGTATAGTGTAGGGAGGTAGTGTGTAGTGTAGGGAGATAGTGTATAGTGTAGGGAGATAGTGTAGAGAGGTAGTGTGTAGTGTAGGGAGATAGTGTATAGTGTAGGGAGATGGTGTGTAGTGTAGGGAGGTAATACATAGGATTTATAAGCACATGTGATGACCGATGCACGTACCCCTGTATCTACTACACTATAATATTATAAGCTATCATTGCAGACATTGCAGTGAGATTCCTTGTAAATAGTCTAAAGTTGCATACTACACTAATTAGCAGTGTTAATTATCTCAATGCTTCTATGAACTACATTACTGGATGCTTGTAATGAATATTACATCAATTCATATTGCAACTGCTGGGGTAGATCACCACTTACATACGGTTACTGCTCGCGATGGCTCTGGTGCTGTGAAAAGCCGCTTTCTTCTAGTCATGGAGATTATTAGCCCAAGCAACAATATTTGCTTAGAGTCAAGGTCAAAGACTGTGTTCTGGAGGAAACAGCACTCTGATACGGGGGCGGACGTCAGCCTCCGCAGTATCACCCCTCATATAGTCAGATCTCGGCTACTTCTCTTTGGGAACGTGTTGGTGGACCAGAAACGTGCTCGTGCTATACACAACATACGCAGCAGGTGTACGATACACCGTGCCACTGAGCTGGACTCTAAACCCAGTCACTGCGGTTCTATTCACTTTGGTTTCTGTAAGGTTCTTAGAGAACAGCATGAAAAGCTAGACGTGAAATCTCATGTTGAAAAGTTTGAAAATGTTTCTCCGTGTAATTCGGATAAAAAAAGGACACAGGTATGTATTCCGATAATTACAAGACTGCCGTCTAAAGAGAGATTGCTGTCGCCGACATCACCAACATCTCCAGTTGCACCCTTTACCTGCAGGGAAGAGGTAAATTAACTATTTGTCACCAGGGAGCTCTTGCAGCATTTACATACATTGGTGTTGTAGGACAGGCATTTCAGGCAAGTTTTCTGTAGGAATTGTTGAATTTAAAAACGTTTGGCAGCTTCGAACAGGGTTGTAGGCCAAGTTTCACTCTTATTCTGCTGGGCTTCATGACAAGTTATATAAACTAGCTGCAGTATGTTAAACTAGGACTTAGTTATGGTTTTGTTAGGAATGGAATCATGCTGAAAAAGCAGTGTGCCGTGCAAATTATTCGCTACTTTTAATTTCTGGTAATGGTTATGGTAATGGTTATAGAATGTAGCCCTAATTTTAGTAAACCTGCTGTTAAAGCCCTAGGACCATGTAAGTATTGTAACACCTAACTCTATGAACATCATTTTAAGTGGCTATATCATGAAGGCAATCATGAAGTTGCTGAGGCTATTTAGAACATTACAGACACAGCACTACTCCACACCCTGGTTTGATTAGTGTGCAGAGTAAATGAAGTGTTAGTCTGATTCCAACTTCCTAGAGTTTAAAAGAACTAAGATGATTAATTTTCCTAAAGTTTTATATATAAATAAAGCGTTACTAATTTTTTATATATTAGGAAGAAATAATTCTATTTATGCTACCTCCACGAAGTAAAAAGGAATATGTTTGTATGCTTATACACACTTGTTTGCTGTCAAGTCAGCACACACTTCTACTCTTCCTACAGAAAGACAAAGCTGCCGTCTCAGTCTCGCAGTCACTGGTATGTGACGACGCCGAAGCTTCCGTCAAGATTCCCCCGTTCTACTTCCCCCTAGGCCGGCCACCTCTCAGTTCTGGTGAAGTTGACATTAGTCTCAAGCTGGCCAGAGAATATCTGCAGAAATCTCCCAAAGCTCAGCTTAAACAAGAAGACATGCATGGTTTTTGTAAGGTAGAGCTGTGTATTTCACCTATTGGCTGCATAGGATACTTATAAGTACAGCATTCTGGTTAAAAGTAAATGTTTTTACTGATGTATTAATTGTTAAAAAGTTTGCATTATTTCTTCTTAAATAGCACCAGGTTTAGCTAAAGAGATTATGATCATCTGCTAATGTGGATGCTTACTAGCATACTGTTTGTAGTTGTCTTCTATATATAAACTCCTTGCTCCAGTAGTATAAAATGTGAGTTTATGTAATTTGAGAAAATTTAGTTTATTGAAAGCTTTTATAAAATATCCGCTAATCTGTTGAACTGAAAAAAAGTTTCAATGAGCACTAAATGAGAAAATACTATACCTGGGAGGACAACTTCTGTAAAATTGGTTTAAAAAGGAATAAACTCAACTGGCACAGTTGAGATTTTGCATTGAAATTTATTGTTTTTTTTACAAATTTGCTACCTGGATTGAGCTATGTGGAGTAAAAATGTTTGTATAGTGAAAAATGTTTTAATTGAACAGCAATTTTACCAAATTAGAGAGTCTGTAATAAAAATTAATTTCATCTATACTAGTGGAAAGATTTTTTAAGTGTATAAATTAGCTCTAAGAATATTTGGTAGTAGGGGAGGTAACTTCTGTTAGACAACCAACTCGCACCAAACTCTAAGAAAGTTAGACTCGGACTATATGCAGTGACAATTAATTTGTCTTAGCATATTAAACAATATTATTAAACAACATTAAACAATATTAAACATAATACATAATTAATATTCATGTATTTATGCACACAGTGTCACTGGAACTTTCCTTTCCCATTTACCATGCTGACGGTTGCTGAAACTCCACTCTACTTTTCCATTGTAGGCTCTAGGATTACCCAAGTACTGGGCTATACTTCTATACAACGCTGCCAGCGCTCCTTCCCTAGGCTATTTCAGTGTACAGAACTTCATAAACCTATGGCAAAGGTAACAACTCATTATATATTACTATATAAGCAGTAATCCGAAATGACAGATCTATGCTAACTAACCTGTTGCTGTATTTCTATATTGTATTAAGTTTCATGGTTTGAAGTTTGGGTTAGCCATTGTGGTTTTGGAAGGGATCACCAACTAGCCTGCTTGTAGAGATTGCCATTAGTCCTGTAGTTTAAGATTATTTAGTATATTTTCTCTCTGAGCGATATTTTATACTCTTCTCTTTACAGTGTTGTTAGAACAGCATTTACAGCAGTCCAAGTGTTTGAACAAGGGGAGGGGGGGGGGTGTAATTTTTACTAGTTTTTAGTTTTATTTTTACTACCAAAGGTTGACTGATATTATGCTGGTAACAATATTGCAAGGGGCAAAGGTAATTAGATAAACAACAGCAATATAGCCTAGTATAGTTTCCACACACATGTATTTACATGCATATATAGTTCTCGTAATGTACTTACTATTAGCTCTACTACCCAGTGTAATAAATTGTAGATTATGCCATCCAATGAAACAATAATTACACTTCTTTTGCTCTTTCACTGAGTGTATTTTATTACATTTTTATAGGTATTGTCTTGAATAGAATACTATAATGGTCATAATCTTTCTAGAATATTACATTGTTAACAATATATTACTGTATTACAACTGCGTTGATATATACTCAGTTGGCTATAATTAGGTAGTTCACTTTCCACTATTGGGCTGTTCCCCACAACCAAGGAATGTATTTTTAGATTCTGTTATGGGTGTATGTGTTTTTTAGTTATTTAGTAATTTGTATTACAACTGCACTGCATTTCGATGATGGTTCTGCAATATGTTGAGAAATATTGGCAGCATTAAAACTATTTTTAGTGAACTGATATAATTGTATGATTTTGTAACCACTAGTTAGTTTACTTCATTAACTCATAGTTGATAGTTTATACAATAACGGCTGGGTTTGAGGCAGTCATGTTTGTATTTATTGCTTTGAATATAAGTTTACTGCAGAAGACACTTTCACTACTCTGTAGTCTCACTCATTACTCTGTAGTCTCACTCACTACTCTGTAGTCTCACTCACTACTCTGTAATTTTACTCACTACTCTGTAGTATCACTCACTACTCTGTAGTCTCACTCACTACTCTGTAGTCTCACTCACTACTCTGTAGTCTCACTCACTACTCTGTAGTCTCACTCACTACTCTGTAGTCTCACTCACTACTCTGTAGTCTCACTCACTACTCTGTAATTTTACTCACTACTCTGTAGTATCACTCACTACTCTGTAGTCTCACTCACTACTCTGTAGTCTCACTCACTACTCTGTAGTCTCACTCACTACTCTGTAGTCTCACTCACTACTCTGTAATTTCACTCACTACTCTGTAGTCTCACTCACTACTCTGTAGTCTCGCTCACTACTCTGTAGTCTCACTCACTACTCTGTAATTTCACTCACTACTCTGTAGTCTCACTCACTACTCTGTAGTCTCACTCATTACTCTGTAGTCTCGCTCACTACTCTGTAGTCTCACTCACTGCTCTGTAGTCTCACTCACTACTCTGTAGTCTCGCTCACTACTCTGTAGTCTCACTCACTACTCTGTATTCTCACTCACTACTCTGTAATTTCACTCACTACTCTGTAGTCTCACTCACTACTCTGTAGTCTCGCTCACTACTCTGTAGTCTCACTCACTACTCTGTAGTCTCACTCACTACTCTGTAGTCTCACTCACTACTCTGTAGTCTCACTCACTACTCTGTAGTCTCACTCACTACTCTGTAGTCTCACTCACTACTCTGTAGTCTCACTCACTACTCTGTAGTCTCACTCACTACTCTGTAGTCTCACTCACTACTCTGTAATTTTACTCACTACTCTGTAGTATCACTCACTACTCTGTAGTCTCACTCACTACTCTGTAGTCTCACTCACTACTCTGTAGTCTCACTCACTACTCTGTAGTCTCACTCACTACTCTGTAATTTCACTCACTACTCTGTAGTCTCACTCACTACTCTGTAGTCTCACTCACTACTCTGTAGTCTCGCTCACTACTCTGTAGTCTCACTCACTACTCTGTAGTCTCACTCACTACCCTGTAGTCTCACTCACTACTCTGTAGTATCACTAACTACTCTATAGTCTCACTCACTGCTCTGTAGTCTCACTCACTACTCTGTAGTCTCATTCACTACTCTGTAGTCTCACTAAGTACTCTGTAGTATTACTCACTACTCTGTAGTCTCACTAACTACTCTGTAGTCTCACTAACTACTCTGTAGTCTCATTCACTACTCTGTAGTATCACTAACTACTCTATAGTCTCACTCATTACTCTGTAGTCTCACTCAGTACTCTGTAGTCTCATTCACTACTCTGTAGTCTCACTAAGTACTCTGTAGTATCACTCAGTACTTTGTAGTCTCACTCACTACTCTGTAGTCTCACTCAGTACTTTGTAGTCTCACTCACTACTCTGTAGTCTCACTCACTACTCTGTAGTTTTACTCACCACTCTGTAGTCTCACTACTACTATTACTCTGTAGTTTTATGCAAAATCATAATTTTTGAGACTATCCATCTTCAAATTTGGCTGTATCAGTAGCTCCCGTGTAATTTAACAGAGGATTAGTATTTCCAATGTTTTACATATATGTCCATTCTCTGTGTGATAATCGTAAATATTTAGCTTTTCATGTAAACAAAATGTGCTGTAAAAGTACTTATATTCACAGCATCACAGCCGTCTGCCATGACGATGCATCCAGGTTTATGAGATTATTAGCCAAACCTTGCAAGAACTGGCTGGAACCTGAAGATTTTGTTCCTTTGATACAGGTGAGCACATTAGTATAATATGCTTATTGTAATATATGTGATGCAGGTAAGCACATTAGTATAATATTTTGCCATCGTTATAGACCTTTTTCAAATACTCTTATTACCTCAATGTTACTTCAAAGTTGCATTATCTTGATGTTTTATAAACTTCTTAGTGTTTGCCTGTTCATGCACAATCTGAACATTGCTCATCTATAATGTAACTATGCAGGTAGAAGCACACACATAGGTGTTCCAATAATTTTGTAAAATATTTTTTATAATAAGTTCTGGGAAAATCGAATTTGAATATATATTTGGGGCTATTTGTTGATTATACTACTGTGAATTAACCAGCTCTGGCTGCAAAGCATTTATATAATAAACAACAGAAAGCTTATAAAATGCGGTCAAGTTTTCTTTCACAATTTACTATAAATTTCATTTTACAAAATGTATTGAAGTAATATTTTGTGTGGTACTGCTTAAATATTTCCCAGTAGTGAAATTTAATTGTGTAATTTTGACTTTGCATAAACAGCTAAACTCTGAAACTGTATGAGGTAGCAATGAGTAAGGAAAAGTTTGTACCACTATGGTGGACACAACTCCTAATCAGAACTGGAGTGGTAGAGATATATGACAGAGATTTAGTGCAGTATAGCGACAGTTAGACTGCATTATTATAGTATCACACCATTACTATGAAACTTAATATATTTTTACGAAAGCTTCATAACTTTCTGCCCCTAGTTGATGGGAAACTCAGCTGGCTGTAAATCAGATTTTCTATTGATTTTGATTTCAAGGCATTTTGTAGTGAAAGTTGTGTTGCTGGTTTGTATTCACAGGATGTAGTGAACTCCCACCCTGGCTTGCAGTTTCTCCAGGATGCGGTAGATTTTCACTCCAGGTATATACATTGTGTAAGTTATAATATATCTATATATATACATATACTCTAAGTATATACATTGTGTAAGCTATAATATATACATACATATACTCTAAGTGTATACATTGTGTAAGTAATAATATATACATATACTCTAAGCATATACATTGTGTAAGTAATAAAGTTGTCATTTAATCAGTGCTCATCATAAACATGCATACATGTGTGTAATAATACTATCACTTCCTTTTCATGCTTCAAACTTTGAGATTGAAATACTTTTCAAAACATGTCGACACTTAAATCCTCGAATTTTTGTATATTTAAAGTTTTCAAAACTTTGAAGGTTTTATAAACTAATTTTTATTTCTATTATATGGAACCTCACTTTGCCATCTTTAAATTTTCCTCTTTACTCAAATTTATTTATACTATGATCAATAATTGTATATTAGTAAAAATTGCATGAGGCAATAATACATTTATCACATCATAGTGTGATATTACTCGTGTTCAATATTGTTAGTCTGTAAGACAAACTCATGCAGATAGTTAAACTAACAACAGTACCACTACATAAATAATTAGAAATAGAGGGGACAACTCTTTTAATTTTTTTAAATTTATTCAATTGCTCATGTGACCCAAACATAATGCACATATCACATGGTCTCTGTTATTTAGAATATGCTGTAACAAGTTGAAATACAACTACACAAGCAAGCTGATTATATAATAGTGTTGTTTTTAGGTGATCAGTAGAATATTTTATACCGTCAACAGCTCGTGGTCTGGTAAACTATCTCTAGCAGAGTTACGGAGGAGTAATTTACTGCAGGTAAACGAGTTAAACAGTCTCAATGCAGTTGTCTAGTTGTGTGGGAATCGCTTATAGATTGAGTTTGAAAGGCCTTTAATGAGGTACAAATGAGTATAACACTTTCCAGCAGGAACACTAGTTGGAGTTGTATGCCCAGGCGTAATATAAATACTGTAACCATCCTGTTTTAGGCTATTCTCTTGTTGGAGGAAGAAGACGATATAAACCAAATCACAGACTATTTTTCCTATGAGCATTTTTATGTAATATATTGTAAGTTTTGGGAGCTGGACAAGGACCATGATTTATTTATCGATAAAGATGATTTATCCCGTCACAACGATCATGGTACGGCATGCATTTATATTGACTTACGCTATTTTATTCTAGTTTCTAGTATGTAGTTTTAGTTAGGAAAGTCTAAAAAAATGTAATCATCTGTTAAGCTTATTTATCATATAGATAACGTATTACCTTCATTAACTTATACGACCATATCATGGTATCTTGTTGCTGGTACTATTTCAGTAAATTCGCACTAAAATTGTGCATACAATTTTTGATTAATTTTTTTTTATAATTTTATTAAAAAGTCTATCAAGATGAGTTCTTTTTTAATTTTTGGGAATGTAAGGTTAGGATGCTTTACCAGCTGTACATGAGGTTTGATTAGGAGAAAGTCTCTTTGCAAACCAGCAAAACGTTTCGTTTATTTTCAGTCATGTTTTCCCTCTACAGAAAACTATTATGTTGTTACATTACCATGTGCCAGTGGGGTGTGATACAAGATTATATTGGTGATGTTGTAGCCCTGTCCAGTAGAATAATAGAGAGAATATTTTCTGGTGCTGTTACAAGGAATAAGCAATGCGGAAAGATGAGTTACACTGACTTTGTAGCTTTCCTACTATCAGAAGAAGACAAGAAAACTGATAAAAGGTAAAATGATGAGTTGCTAGTGATAGTTGGTGTCGCTAGCTGTTAAAATACTAGTGTATTCTGCGTTACCAGAAAATGCTACTAGTGTATTCTGTGTTACCAGAAAATGCTAATCAAACTAGTTGCGTCAGTCTATAAGTCTAAGTTGAGAGAACAGTTGGGACAGGGTGGTGTTTGCTAAATGTTGTGAAGTAGTAGAAACGTTGTGTAAAAGTGAAGCTTAGTGTACTTTTTCTCATTCAACTCTATAAAATATAATACAAGTTTATATGTATAAGCCTTACTTTGCAGTATACTGTATATATTTTAGACATGGTTTTACTTTTCCTAATTATCTTTTTTCATTCTATAATATCTTTTTGCAGCATTGAGTACTGGTTCAGGTGTATGGATTTAGACGGAGATGGGTTTATCTCCATGTATGAAATGGAGTATTTCTACGAGGAGCAGGTGCAGAAGATGGAGGAGATGGGAATAGACCCTCTGCCATTCTATGACTTGTTGTGTCAGGTGAGGGCTATATGTCGGGTAATATCAAAATAGATCAAGAGATTTATAGTATAGAAAGATAATTTCAATTTTTACACTCTTTCCTTTACAAAATGTTTCTAGTTCCCTATGTTCATATTTAGGTAATGTTGTGTAGTTAATATTGCATTCATGTGTAGGTACTGTTGTAGTCATGTGTAGGTAATGTTGTACTCATGTGTAGGTACTGTTGTACTCATGTGTAGGTACTGTTGTACTCATGTGTAGGTACTGTTGTAGTTATGTGTAGGTACTGTTGTAGTTATGTGTAGGTACTGTTGTACTCATGTGTAGGTACTGTTGTACTCATGTGTAGGTACTGTTGTACTCACTATTATTTGCAGATGCTAGATCTGGTTAGCCCCAAGCTGATAGACAAGGTCTCGCTGTCGGATTTGAAAAGCTGTAAGCAAGCATACATATTCTTTGATACGATGTTCAACTTGGAGAAGTACTTGGATCATGAGCAGAGAGACCCATTCGCTAATAGTAGAGTAAGTTCAAGGTCAACTCTCTTCCTAGTAACTACGTCGCTATTGACATTGAGCGATATTTAATTTCTTGGCTTCCCGGCATCGTATTCCACGAGATTGGTCAGCATTTTTTATCACTTCCTGTTTAGGATATCGAGCTGGAAGGTCCAGAGCCGTCAGACTGGGACAAGTTTGCGAGTGAAGAGTACGAGTTGCTGGTAGCGGAGGAGAATGCTAATGAGGAGCAAGAGTGAGTGTCTACTGTATAGTATCTTATTAAACTGCTTTTCTCATCTCTGTCAGAGTAAGATATCATTGCAAATTTAAAGCTCTGCTTTTCGGCTACTTATAATTTCGTGGCTGCCAATACTTTATGTTGAGATGTCAAGCCCCATATGCCTCTTACTCGTCCTTCACTGGTTGAGTCTTGTCATCAAGTTATATGTTTTGTTTGTAAGCTTTCAATCTTGGTCAAGGAGTTATATGTTAAATGAGTCATGGGTAATTTTACTTAATTTAGTACACACTAGATATCCTCAGTTTTTAGCTTTTTTTTACCATTTAACTGCTAATGAACATAGGTTTTTGATCGAAATCAGTAAAACGCCAATAAATACATCTAAATAATCAAAGTTCTTTTTAATTTCGCTTCATTTCCCATGTTTTTTCCTAATTATTCAGCTACTTTTGGTTGCGGACCGTTACGGTTTTTCCGTAACGGTCCGCACTCCTTATAAGCTAAATAAATAAGAAAAAACATGGGAAATCAAGCAAAATTAAAAAGAACCCTAATTATTTAGATGTATTTATTGGCGTTTTACTGATTTCGATCAAAAACCTATGTTCATTAGCAGTTAAATGGTAAAAAATAGCTAAAAACTGAGGATATCCAGTGTGTACTAAATTAAGTAAAATGACCCTCATTGTTTGTGTAGTGGCGAGTATGAAGATTACTATGATTATGTAAGTTACTTGTGTGGCCCACACCTACTCCTTTTAGCTACTCCCAGCATGGTAGTGTGACAACTCCTAAGAGCAAATAGATTGCGGAGTGGAGAATTCAGATCTAACTAAACTGAGCTTAAATATTTATACATTAATTTATCTGTTGTCAATAGTAGGGCCCTTTTTCAATAAAGGAGTTTTGTTAGCCTGACAAAGAGTGAAATTTCAGAACATCATAGGTGAATTATTTAAAAAAATCAAAAAATTGTCTTTCTTTTTAGTCTTCAGAGGCTAATTTTTGGTTTTTTCAAATCAATACATTGCTTTTCATTCAAATGTCAGTAAATACTATAAAACCATTTATAACTTTTCATGCACTGAGCTAAGCTTTCTATTGGAATATTAATTACCGAAGGAAATCTTCTTCTTTAGTAATTGATTTTGTATTACATACAAAATTGTCAAAAAACTGATGTCATGTCTAACGTGAAAGCGTCTAATAATATAAGATATATGCTATATAGAGAACATTTTAATGGCAAAATTGCTTATTTTACAGCATTTGAGTCGTAGTTATGTTGTGACAGGTTCTACTTGTGTTCTCCACCCACTCTGTTTGGTCTTTTGGTGAATGAGTTGACTGCATGTGGCTTAGTAATAAATACAACTACTAGTACCAATATTTACAACTACTAGTACCAATATTTACAACTACTAGTACCAATATTTACAACTACTATTACCAATATATATTTCCATCACTACCAATATATGCAATGAGTATTGCCTAATACAATTAATAAATACAACTAACACAAGTAAATATCACTACTACCATCACATATAGTTACAAAATATAGTTACTGATCCCCTGCATGTATGCTAACTGGTGATGCACTTGTCCCGCTGGAGTAGACAGTCAACTACTGCTGCTTTTACTCTGAAATATTTAGACAATTCAAACATTTTACATTCAGACCAGACAACACATTTAATACATTTTAACTACAATCATGTGTATGCTTATGAATATATCTTTATCTGGGGAAGACTTGCTGGACAGTGTATTTTATAGTAAGGAAACCATCTTACTGTTTTAACAACTTATCTACTTTTAAATATTTTCTTATAGCCACCAAAATTATATAATTGTACAAATGAATTGTATTTTGGGAACTAACAACTGTAGATGAGTGTGGAATTACTTTTAGTAGAAATTCTTAGTGTGAGAAGTTGTGAAATAAATTATTTTAATTAAAAATTATAGAAGTGAGCTAATAAAATTTTTATTTCTTTGCTCTTTAGAAGAAGTTAACCCACTTTTAGTTCTTTTAGTTTAAGAATGGCATAACTCTTTACCATAATAGTAGAAATGAATATTAATTTAACATCAAATAATGCATCTTCTTGTTTAAATGATTTGCTGATCAGCGATTTCATTGATTTCTGCTGCCAGAAACTAACCCGAGCTCCGCGTGTTCTGCAGGTCGTTTGACTACGAAGATGACTTTGAAGGGGAAGGCGAGGAAGAGATCTCCTCCCCACAAGAGCCAGTCAAGTCGGCCTCTCCGGAGCCCGTGGGGCAGAATCGGCGAGATCATCGGCCCAAGTCGGCCAAACAGAGTAACAGTGCAGACGAATCTGTATCTTGAAATTGTGCCATCTGAAAATAGGTCACTAGTTTTGAGAATTAGGTCAAAGTCTATCACTTTGTAATGAACTTCACTATGCTTGGAGTCGTCTCTGCTTCTCAATGACTTGCAATGTTTTATAATGCTGCTGGGTTTTTAATGTGTTTTATAATAGCCTGTGATTGATAGCCTGTGTTACTGCTTGTTGCAAGTTGTTCTTTAGGAGAATGTTCGTGTTGTTTTGTAATCATTCCACCAGTCTTTATTTGACCCAATCTTTTTTTAATTATATAATAATTGTATATAAATTATTCAAATGGGCTTACAGTAACAAATTCATATATAATATAGTATAATATAATATGTAAGTGTCTGGTTGAAATTATATGATGAACTTTAGTTGTGAGTAGGCTGTGAGGACTATCATTGTTGCTGCTAGCTTATAATAATGGAGATTGTATATATAGTTTTATTTGTATTTAATCGGTCAGCTTGCTATTAATTAAATATTTCAAAGTATAATGTTTACTAATAAATTATTGCCAACTAAATTATTTTACAAAATTTATTTAAAATTATGAATTTTAAAATGCCCGTAAAAGTCAACGCTATACAGAAGATGGTCATGGCTCGGCAGGAAAACATTAACCAGACATCATTTAAAACGGGTTTTAGTACCAGTTAGTCAGTTCTCATGCAGTTCTGGACCTTCTAATCCCAAAAAATTTCTACCCCTTGGAACGTTATTGCTCATTTAGCTTTTTATGTCCTTTACACCCTTTCAACACAGTGTAAATTCATTTATTCTAATCATGTATACAGAGATGATAATAAACATTGAAAACGTATGAAAAATGTAGTTATTTTTTTTCATTGAAAAGCTACAATCGGTTATTAAAATAAAAAAGGCATACATACAAGAGCTTGAATAAAAAAATGAAAAGACACTTGATCTGAAAAATTAATAAAATGAAATTTAAGTTGCTGAGTTTGGCGTTCTCACATACTGGACTGTATAACTTGCAAGGTTTAAAGTACAGCTGAGAAGTGCCCACACACTAATATTACTCAAAAGGTTATGTTGATGCTTAAAATACTTTTTCTATTAATAGGAAAACCTGACCACTGTAGCAGTCAAAAGTCTAGTGAGTTACTCCATGACAATTCAATATTCCACACCCCCCCCCCCCCACTATACATGTGTTCAATTGAGTTGCTAAAAAATAATGGGTGGATATTTTTTATTTACCCAAAACCTTTTGCTAAACATATAAGTTCCAAGGCTAAGAATTTGTGTTGCTACAACTATACTACTATCGGCTCCTATTGATAGTTGATGTATACTCCAAAGTCCAATAACTGTTCTACTAGCAGATTTGGGTGTATGTGAATACAGAGCAGTAGTAGCTAGTATTACTAGCTTGATTTGCAAGCCTTACCACCTAAATGCTCTTATTAAAAAATTTACTACGAATTATTTTCTTTCCAGTTTCCAAAAATGTATTTTCTACACACTTGATTTTGAACGTGAATGATCTAAGTTCATGTTAGCTATGCTCACGCTGCATCCATCTCTAATCTATAACATTATTGTGAAATACCTATAATATGTTGTATGTTTGATTGCATACACCCTTCCTTATATGAACTAAATACTGCATGTAGTTATTATGAGACTCAACTTTTGCTAGAATATATTTTATTCTACTCAAACATTATTAAAAATTCCTTGTGTAGGAACAATTTAATAAATTGTAAGTTGTGTTCTCTAGTTATTAGACCGTGATGAAAAGATGAAAAACTCGCGCAGACTGTGTATGGTTACTATATAAACAAATTGAAGCCAACTGGAACGCAATTTGATGGAAAGTTATAGTCATCATAGGCTTAGCCCGCATGCCCATGGCCATGGTATGCCTCGCTCAGTCACTGTGCTCGAAATGTGTTCCAGTTCATTGGTGTGCCTTCTACCTCTTTGAGATTAGGCTACAGTCTTTGGCTTTAGTCTACACTACTTTTACCTTTTATTTTTAAGTAAAAGCTATATATACGTTAAAATACCATTACTATTAGTTTATTAGTATTACCACTCTAAGTTTCAGTTTCAGTTTGCCATTCTCATTCTGATTCTCAATCCAATGCTAATTTTAATCATAATGATAATGATAGTGATAATCAGAGTCATAATGAATAATGATGATGATGTTTAGTTCAATTATTATCAATATTATTATTAAAATTAAATTTTAAATTTAATATCATAATCAATATTATCGATTAAATTTAATAATAACGATTAATAATAATATAAATATTAATAATAATATTATAACTATAACTATAAATATATTGATAAACACACTCAATCTCGTACTCATAGCCATAGTAGACGTAGTAGTGCTAGACCTAGTAGTCACACGATGTCACGATGCTCATCCTCATAGTCACTGTCAGTTTTATAGTGTAATCGATACTGATAGTCTTACTGATAACTGATGTTGATAGTCATACTGTTATGTTTTTCAGTTTTGGGGTTGATGTGCCACCAAGAGAGTCTATTTATCACTAGAGAAACTTCACCAGTTAAGTCGAGTAGATATCGTTATATTTAATACAAGAATACATAATAAAATCCAATGTACAACAGTAATGATACGCACGTCTATTTAATTTACAGCACTATCCTCAACTGAGCTAGTAGCGCGAAGCGGCTACTATTACTTATCAAACAGCCTAGCTAATTGGCTAATACATTGTTCCGGGTCAATACGCAACCTTGCGTATTGTGTTGCTGGTAGCTCCACGAGCCACCACACTGCCCCCTCCAGCAGAAAGCCCACTTTCTGATAAAAATAAAATTCACATAAAAAAAACGTATACGTCGTTGTGAGGGGGGTAAAATAACAGTATAAAAGTATATACAAAAAAAACAACAACTGATAAAAATATACAGGTATATATAACGTGCACACTAAGTAATAAGCAAGAGAAGGTCCTATCTACATGTAAAGTACGTGCCACCATTACGGTAGGGAATGCCACAGAGAGGTAGGGGAATGAGTAGTATGGAGTTGTAGGTAGACTCGAATTAACTGCGGGCCGCACGCTTCATGCGTTTAATAGACTCCTGTAAGTATTTGAGTTCACTGGATGCAGCCTGTACCCGTGGGGCCAGCCTGTACACTTCTTGCTCCAAGTCGTGCGCCCTAGCTTCCACTTCACGTAGGTTGCGGGTCCAGGGGGACGAGCGAGAGGAAGTCGGCTGTCTGTGTCTTTTCCGCTCTGAGGATGGAAGGGGAGGAGGGAGTGTATACGCATTTGTGTCTACCCTCTGTAGTACGACACGAGGAAAGGTATGCGGCATGCGTAGAGGACTGTGGGGTGGAGAGTTAGTAGATTGGGTAGGTTTATCTGCGGCTCCGGAGATGATGGGTCGCGGGGAAGGGAAGCCTTGCTCCAGGCGAGATAGCCGAGCTGAGTCAGTGATGAGTGGTTTGATGGCGTTGAGAAAGGCAGGATAATGATTCGTCTACTTCATAGACATGCCCTTGATAACACTGCATAGTACGTTGGTGCCGCAACAGGTAATCACGATTGTAGCTATATTCTCCGCAAGGGCAGAAAGTGGTGATGTAGTGTTGCGGCAAGTGTACTTTTAGTCTGCGGTGGGTCGTGAATCGCTGCTGGCAGAGGTTGCATTCACGATTACCCTCACCTCCTTGATGGGTCCTGATCTCTCTCTCTGTGGCAGGGGTAATCCAGTTGGAGGTTGCTTCCAACTGGGGTGGCAGTTGCCTGGTTGTAGAAGTTGTTGGGGCCGGCTCTGAATCCCACGCCATCTCTAGAGAAGGCATGCCCGGAGAGACGGGCGCGAGTGTGTCTACAAAAGTAGAATTAGTGTTAGGTCGCGGTGGATCTTTACAACCTAATTCTAGTGACTGTCGACCGTTGCTAGCCTGAGAGTCACAGCTTTTGGAATGCACTCGAGGAACTGATGAATCATGTGTGGACTGACCAAGAACAGTGTCTAGCTCCAGGTCTAACAGACCATCGGCCATTACAGTGTCTTCATCGTCATTCACATGAAACGTGGTTCCCAGTAATTCTGATTCAATCTGCTGAATTAGTTCAGAATATACTGGCATCGAGCCCGTTTCCATGAATAGGAATACAAGACTTATACTGGCTTACCTGGGAACTCGGTATTAATGTCCATACTCAACGTTCTTGGTAAGGTTGGAGCTGGTTGTGAGATACGTCTGCCTTTGGCGATGTCAGCATAAGAAAAGGCTGAGCATCGTTTCTGAGGCACGAGGTCGGAACTATTTGCTTTACGCGCATTAATTCCTCCCACTATTCCGCCCTCGCAAAAGTTGATATTTGCGTGGGGTTCACAACTCCAACATTTTATCGTACGGTTTTCCCCTAGACTTTCATGTGTGCCGCTTCTAATGCAGTCACATACGAAGTCTTTCAAATACGGTGGGGGTTTCCTCGTACGCTGTCCCCTTTCTAGGGGGGGTGACACGCTTGCCGGTTCGTTAGTAGGGGCCTCTAATGGCGTCTCTACTTCATCGTTAGCGGTCACCTCTTCTTGTTCTCCGGATGGAGCCCCTCCCTCTGTGGGGGTTTGCACTTCTGGAACCGGCTCAGTTTCTGGAAGTGATGGAATTAGACTTGGCGGTGGCGGACACGCTTCTGTTGACAAAAGCTGCCGCTCCTCTCTCACCAAGTTTTCCTCCCGCGGTATGACCACTTCGTATTCAGGTCCATGCCGCCGTCGCCCGCGCGTCGTTGTCTGCCTCCTGGGCTCTAACAACGGGGGGGCTTCTCCCACTCCGTCAGGGCTAGCCCAATACGGTTTCAAGCGAGACTCATTCTGGATAGACACCTGTCCTGAGCGCTCAATCTTGTACGTATGATTGGGCATAGCCTCGACGACCACGTAGGGGCCTACGAACTTAGGCTTCAGTTTATCAGCCTGTCCGCGACGCCTACGGTAATTGACCATCCACACCTTATCTCCCGTTTGGTAGAGAGGTGGTTCATCGGAATCTTCGTGCCGCACCTTCCACTGCTGTTGATGCAGTATATCGTGTGCGGCCTTCATCCGTTCCACTAGTTCACTGGCATACTCGTGAACCGAGTTATCTTGCTCTGGAACGTGATAGGTGAGATGGTCAGGGACACGAGTCTCTCTCCCGAGCATCAAGAGGTTTGGGGTCTCACCAGTACTGGTGTGTGGGGTGCTACGGTATGCACGCATGACTTGCGGCAACACCGTATCCCATTCCTCTTGACCTCGTCCAAGGAGGAGACTCCGGAGTGCATCACCTAGCATCCGGTTGTTGCGCTCCACCACCCCGTTACCTTGAGGGTGGTAGGGGGTGGTCCTGCTCTGATTTACTCCCCAGAGGCGGCAAAGGTCGCTCATCAGTTGAGACTGGAATTGAGCGCCTTGATCAGAGTGTATCTGTTCGGGAAGCCCAAAATAACAGAATACATGTTGGTCTAGTGCCCTGGCCACTGTTGGGGCTGATGCATCTGGGATAGCCAGAGCATCCGCCCACCTAGTAAAGTGGTCGGTTAGTACTAGGATCCAATTATTGCCTCTGGGGGTCAGGGGCATGGGTCCGACCAGGTCTACAGCGACTACTTGCCAGGGCCTACCAGCATAGAGCCTCCGCCGTCCTGCTTCACCAGGGGGGCGGCTATGCTTACTGGCCTGGCAGATCTCACACTGTTTGACTCTGAGCCGGACGTCACGCTCCATCTGCGGCCAATACCACCGGAGTCGTAATTTGGATATCACTCGCTTGACCCCTGCGTGGGCCTGCTTGTGAGTATCCCAAATCAACTCACGGCGGATGGCTGTGGGGCAGACTACCCTCTTCCTTTCCGGGTGTCTACCGCTGGCAGCTAGAGAGATGGTTAGCAACCCATCCTGCCCGATCCGCAGCGAGTCCCAACGCTGACAGTATAGCCGGAACTCGGCGCATCCCTGTCGTATGCGTTCTTCGCTGGGTCGTCGCCCTTCCCTTTTGGCCCGGTATATGTCTGCCACGACTCCAGGCAGCTCTTCTTGGAGCTTCTTCAGCTCTCGAACATTACCGGCCAGTACAGGGTTGGCGCGGAGGTTTTGTACATCCTCCAGGGACTCATCAACTCTTGTCTGAGTTGACCTTGATCCCAGTCAAACGGTGCTCCGTGATGAGCCAGCGTCTCCAACTCGCATCGCGGGGGACCTCCATCCCTCCTCTCGATGTTGAGACACTGTTTGCAACCTCCGTCAGGTCGGCGACTCAACCCATCCGCATTGCTGTGTCTCTTGCCCGGCCGGTGTTCGATCCGGTACGAGAATTCAGCTAGGATTTCGAGCCACCGGGCGACCTGACTAGAGGGCTCTGCTCTCCTGCACAACCAGATCAGCGAGGCATGATCCGTACGCAGCCGGAACTTCCTGCCATATAGGTATGGTCTGAAGTGCTTCACTGACTTGATTACTGCCAGCAGCTCCTTGCGGGTAGTGCAGTAATTTCGTTCAGCGGGTGAGAGAGACTTGCTGTAGTAGGCTACTACTACTTCTCGGCCTTCCTGCACTTGTGACAGCACAGCGCCAACATTCTGGTCACTGGCGTCCGTGTCTAGGATGTACTCCAGAGTGGGGTCTGGGTAGGCCAAGATGGGCGCCGTTAGGAGGCAGCCCTTGAGGCGGTCGAACGCTTCTTGTTCGACTGGAGTCCACTGCCACGTCACTCCCTTTGCGGTAAGCCGGTTTAACGGCTGGGCTATGCCCGCAAAGTCTGGTACGTATTGCCTGTAATACCCTACCAGCCCTAAGAAAGCCCGGAGTCCGGTCAAGTCTTGGGGGGTGACCCAGTCTTCTACTGCCCGTACCTTTTCGGGATCCGTTGCCACGCCGTTTCGACCGACAACGTGCCCCAGGTACTTGACCTCCGGCTGCAACAGAGCGCACTTGGAAGGTTTGAGCTTAAGACCGGCACCTCGGAGTCTCTCGAAAACCTCCTGCAGACGACTGACATGTGTCTCGAAGTCTGGAGAGATTACGATGACATCATCGAGGTAGACCAGCAGTGTCTTCCAATGGAGTCCGCTAAGGACTTGTTCCATCAGCCTCTGGAAGGTGGCTGGGGCAGAGGTTAACCCGAAGGGCAGCACCTTCCACTTCCACAAACCGTCCCGTGTGATAAACGCCGCTTTCTCTTGGGCGTCGGGACTCAGAGGAACCTGCCAGTAGCCGCTTAGCAAGTCTAACGTACTGAAGTACTTGCTGCCGGCTAGGGCGTCCAATGACTCGTCAATACGAGGTAGAGGGTAGGCGTCCTGTATGGTTACGCTATTGAGTTTGCGGTAGTCCACACAGAACCGCCAACTGCCGTCTTTCTTCCGGACCAGTACGACTGGCGAGCTCCACGCACTATGGGCGGGCTCTATCAGTCCCCGGTCCAGAAGATCCCGTACTTGTCGGCTAACCTCCTTCTCTTTCTCCGGCCCCAGCCTGCGCGTGGGCTGCCGGACAGGGACTGTCCCTGCAGTCAGCGGTATTTCGTGTCTGACAATTCCAGTCAGTCCCACGTCATGCTCTCCGCTGCTGAACACATCACCGTAGTCGCGTAGTAACTTGGCCATAGCTTGGCGTTCTCTGTTACTCGCGCAGCCGCCACTGGCTGTTTCGTATAACTCCCGGAGATGTGTTGGGACTGCCCCTCGTCCCTGAATAGGGTGTCGAGGGGGTGCCTCCGTCGCGTCACCCAGCGACGGGCCCACGTCCTCTTCCTGGACGGAGTGGAACCGGCCCAGCATTGACCCAGCTGGGAGCTCAATGGGCTCGGTAAAGGGTTGACGCACTGCACTAATACCTCCCCTCGCTCAGTTAGTCGGTTTAAACTACTGGCGAGTTGGATCTTTTCGTGCGCGCTTTCAACGACCCCGAGCCTGGCTATCCGGTTGCTGTTCACTCGGCAGTGGATAGTAGCTCTGGAGCGTCCGGGTACGGTGCAGTTTCGAACTACCTGAACACCGCCCACCAGAGGACGCCCAAACTTATCCACACAGGCGAGTTCTCGCCCGCCCATCAGCACCACCGACTTACTGAAATCTATTCGGCACTGGTGTTGCTTCAAGAAGGGCATTCCGAGGATAGCATCTTCCTCCAGTTGACCTATGATAAAGGTCTCCTGTACAGCCTGATCTCGGACACGCCCAGGGAGCTCGATAATACCATAAAAGGGGATACATGACCCGTCTGCCAGGGTGCCATGTTCTCCAGTATACGGTCGTACTCTATCCCTGTCCCGGCGGGGCAGTGCCTCAAAGACTCTACGACTGAGAAGGTTGGTAGTACAACCGGAGTCGAGCAGGAAAGTGACGGCGTTGCCGGCCACCTTTCCGGGTAGGAAATAGCTCTCTCCATGTGGTTGTACTTTCACCCCCCCGCATGTGCTGTCCTGGTTTGACAGGACGGCGGGGGTTTCACCCGTGGTTTACGGGGCTTCCGGCGGCGAGGTGGGTGCCGGCGGGGTTTGGGCCTCTCCACTGGGCCTTCTGGCTCCATTTCAGTGGCGGGCTCCTCTTCCCGAGGTAACCGGTGAAACCGGTTAGCGAGTGGCAGGGAGAAGGTACTGGGCCGTTGTGCGGGCCTACTAGTCCTGCGTGGTACCTGCCACTCGGGTGGAATGTTCCGCCGCGTCCGTACGGACAGACGACGGCGCGTTCCACCATACTCCTTTAGTTGCGGCCCGCGGGGAGGGAGTGTGTCCGCGGGCCGTGACAGTTTAACGCCCCCTGGTATTGGGGTCGTCCTTTCTGTCCCTGGTCCTGATCAGCGCTACTCCAGCCCTGCCCCACAGGTGTTGGGGGCATCCGCAAGGCCTGACCGGGGCCAGCACCGGCCAGAATGGTTACCAATTGTCCCAGCATCTCTACCATACGGTCCATTTCGGCTTCCAGCGGGAGGGCTTCGGAGCCTGTCGTAGCCCTGGCAGCGCTGACTCCAACTACTGGTGGGTTCCTTTGTGCTCGATGCATTTGGGTAGCCAACAGGTAAGCTTCTCCAGCCTTCAGGGCATCCTCTATTCTGGTTATCCCTTTAGCTCGTAGGTGATGGTCTAGGCCCAGGTCGTTTAGGGACTGGACAAAGGCGTCATAGGTGTAACGCTCTTGGTGTTGTGCTGGCAGATCGCTATATGCAATCCGCGCCAGCTTCTTCACCGTCGCGGCATGTTCTTGCAGCGAGGTCCGCGGGGTGCGGCACAATCTCTCCAGCTTGGTCCTAGCGTCTATGACGGAGGTGCCAAAACGGGCCCGCAGCGCAGCCAGTATCCCGTCTACGTCCGTTCCCACTCCGTACGGCTTGGCTTGCTCCGTCACCGCTCTCCGCAATTGAATAAGGGCCACTCTATGCGGCCATTGAGCAACTTCCATTACCTCTCTAAATTCTTGTATAAATTGTTCGACATCTTCCGACCCAGTAAAGGTGGGAGCTTTCAAGCAATGTCTATAAGCTTCTTCTCCTTCACGATTCACAGGATTAACAGCATTTCTACGCTCACCTTCTACTGGGGGTGGTTGCATTCTAGCATTTTCAGTCTCCATCTTTGATATACACTATCCCACTGCTGCCACCACTGTTATGTTTTTCAGTTTTGGGGTTGATGTGCCACCAAGAGAGTCTATTTATCACTAGAGAAACTTCACCAGTTAAGTCGAGTAGATATCGTTATATTTAATACAAGAATACATAATAAAATCCAATGTACAACAGTAATGATACGCACGTCTATTTAATTTACAGCACTATCCTCAACTGAGCTAGTAGCGCGAAGCGGCTACTATTACTTATCAAACAGCCTAGCTAATTGGCTAATACATTGTTCCGGGTCAATACGCAACCTTGCGTATTGTGTTGCTGGTAGCTCCACGAGCCACCACAATACTCATAGTCATAGTGATGCAGTCGATCATACTCAGTCTGAGTCTCATGAGACTGAGTCATCAGTCATGGCGGTGACCAATGGCAATACTGTGTCTGATAGTGATACTCATAGTCATACTGATGGTGATACTGCTAGTTGCAGTGAATATCTTACTCTAAGTTTATAATACGACTGATCGTATTCCTATTAGTGTTACTTATTACTATTAGTTATTACTTATAGTTATTTATTATTAGAATTTCTTAGAAAACGATCTCTCACTGGGATTTTAACCTGAGACCTTTAGCTTGCAAGCAGGCGCACTTGCCATTACACTACAGTAACACTGGGTAAACTCAACACTAGCTACATCCCATCCAATCCTCAAGAACTCCACTGGCCTCTCTAATACTCTTTCAGTCTTCAGGCTCCCTTGGCCTCTCAACTTCCTCAGAGTACTACTACACTTCACTAAAGGCAGAAATAGCTTCTAAGAAAACTTTATCCCACTGGGATTCGAACCCGAAATCTCTGGCTTGTAAGCAGGCACACTAGTCATTACCCCACAAGACACTGGATAAACTCATGATATAATTGTACTACTATTTTTAATCATAATATTTTTTATTTGACTTTTGATATATGAGCACTGAATCGATTTCATAAAATTAAAACTAAAAGTTTTCAAGCTCAAAATCAAGTTAGTGAATTATAATTTGTTACTCATTTTGAATGAGTGAATAGTATTCTATAAGTATAATAATCTGTATAAGTTAGGAATAACTGTAGTCTGTACAAGTGAGACTTACTCTTGCTAGATGGTAAAACCGTAAGTTTTTGTTCAAGTTGAGCGATCAAATCTATTAATATTTAGTTAGGTATTTAGGAACTGTAACAATTTAATTTCATAATTCTTTTTTATAAATTTATTGCAATTGATTTTCATTAATTAGACTGACAACGCAACTCTGCACCTAACTTAATAATGAGTTATTTTAATCTCATTTTTATAGTGAAATGAAGTTTTTACTTGATCTTAGGACTTAGACTAAGACTTATGCATAGGGTTATATATATCTCAGTCAATGGGGTAGGCTCCAAAATTCTCTCGATTTTGAATGATATTTTTCAACTTTGAACCAGTACTATAATTTTTCTAGTCATCCCAGGCCTAAGCACCACTTCTCTAGATCTTAAGCATTTTAACTCTCTCCAATGAGCATTATGTATTTGTGGTTCTAGCTAACTCACTAACTGAACTAGCAAACTATCAAAATTATTGGTATCAAAATTTGGTCATAATACATCAACCCTAACTATTAATGTCAATGTAGTCTTTAATATAAAGGTGTAAAGAAGAAACAAATCTTTTCTTCAATCGGGCAACTTTATGCAGCATATTCCTGGTATCTGCTTTCAATATCACATTAAGTTTACCCACATAATTGCCGATATTATTGAAAATTCTTCTAACTTGTGACTTTTTTCACCACTTTCCTTAATGATCTGGAAAGGTACTAATTTATTCCTTGAGCACGGTTTTCCTTAGCCTGAATTGTTTACTTTTTGGTGGCATTTTAGAGAGTTATTTACTTTCTAAACCTGCCACTAATGAGTTATCAGTTTCCAACTATGTAATATTAAAGCTTTGAGTAAGCCCAGTACATAAACATTGCATATTATCTACTGATGCGAATAAACCTCGTGTCAGTTTGTCACTAATTTTTTGAAGTACTGCAGCTTCTAATCCAAATGATGAATCTGCTTGTATCATTATTTCTCTGTTAAGAAAATATGGCAGGAAACGATCATAAGTGCGGCCTAACTTTAGCAATCTTCAATATTTCGAATTGCTTCATCATTTTCTATGCAGCGAAAATATTTTCATCAAAAAAATTAAGTCCTTTTACAAAATAATCTTCAGTATCTCTTATCATTAAAGGTTAATTAATACAACTTTTCTCTAAATTATAGTATTAAATGTCATAATTAGTTTATGCATGGTGCAATTCTTCTTGAAAT